>PVKA01019941.1:22500-41165 GCA_004027165.1 Ctenomys sociabilis
GAAAATTCTGCCCAGACTAGACATGAAAACCAATGTGTTTTGAGAATTTGTAAGGCCTTATTCTTCTCATGTCTGAAACACGCCCCTCTGACTTTTATTTGACATATAAAAGTACACGGCAGATATAAAACTTATTATTGTGAGACACTTTAAGAAAGCAAAAGAACTTCTTCCATGAATAACTTATCTTGACATAATTCTATAGCATTTAGGTTAGATTATGAAGCTACACTCGGTCCTTTTTCTATTTCATACTTCTATTTAATTTCACATTATGAGAGAGCACACTGCTGTGAGTCATGTCGGACAGCGGACTATTTTTCCGCAGTTGCACCTATTTTGCTTAACTTTCCATAAGCTTATAAAGCTGTGTTTAAAATACAGTTTCGCTCATTCTGTCTCAATGACTTCCACGATTACTTTTTACCAACTAGTCTTGTTGAAAGGTTTCTAGCATTATAGGTAATGTAAAGTCCATTAGGTCAGGCTCTTCATAGCATGACATGCAGTAAATTACAAGTGCTTCAAGCAGCTCGGTGAATTACAGTTCATCACTTTGAAAGGTTTCCCACTACCAGGCCCCAGATATCAGATCTGGCAGTTAGGATCCAATTAACACTTTGGTCGGAATAATCAGATTGCATGTGTAAGACTTGTATAATTCGTTTATTGCTTCCATGTATCTTCTGTCTGTAGGTAAATTTGTTGCTGTTATTTCAAAGCTGGGAATCGGTATTTCATTTGGCTTTAGGTTATATTTCAAGTTCTTTTGCAGTGGAATGATGAACTCCCCTTGTCCGGGCAATTTAGATCACTTGTCCTGTAGATATTGCAGCTTGAGAAATGGTTTGTTTCTGGTAGTTTTGTTTTGTGCTCTTACACTGTCATTATGTGTCTAGAAAAAGATTGCCAGCAATTTTTACTAAGCATGTTTTATTTAGAGTATCAGAGACAGTTTTAACCACCACGATCACTGTGAATCTTGCATAGCAGAACAATACACCATGGACGACACATGCAATGACATTTACATGTGTACTGTCATGCAAAACTATTTCCTGCTACACTGAATATAATACTACGGCTGAATGAGAAAGCATTCTGATCTGGTGATATGATTTTGTAAGCCGTGGCCAGTTATATAGAAGAGGTTCTTCAGGGAAAGCCTGAAGCACAGAGAATAAAACACCTGACACTCGGCTGGGGCTTCCACAGCCAGCTCAAACATACTTTCAAACATTATAGCTAACTGGATAGAACTCTCAAAGGAATAATTGGAGCCAAATGAGGATGCAGTTTGATTTTAAAAAATTGGATATACAGACTCTACCAGTACAGTGTCTAAACCACAATGGTCTAATGCATTTTCATAAATAAAAAGGCCAATAACATTTTATAAATTATAAAACATTCAATTCCAAATGAACCTTATTTGTTAACAATTACTGCTTTTCTCTTTTAAATTATACTTAATAAACATATAAGTGTCTAGATTCAGAGCACATATTTAAATTCAATGAAAAGCTACTGCAGTACCATAAAAACACAGTTAAACGTTCTTCTTATAAGACATATAAAAAGTGACTCTACTGTAGGTTTTTTAAAAAAATATATTTGGTACAGATTCTCACTACACAGCTCAAACTCCTAGTGATCCTCCTGTCTCAGCCTCCCCAGCAGTGGGATCACAGGCGTGTGCCACCACACCTGGTTTCAATGTTGTTTCTGCATAGGGCTGGGATTGAACCCAGGCACTGGTGCTTGCCAGGCAGGAGCTTAGACTTCCAAGCTATCTCCCCGACCCCAGAATTTTTTTTAACAAGTGGCCCTTTCTCTCATTATGTAATTATCCTACACCAAAAGGTCAAATAAAAAAATGAAAGTAAGAGTATTTCTTCTATGAATAATGATAACAAACAATATTAATGAAGATGCAGACAGAAGCAAAAAGTCTGAAATGCTGGGCATTGGTACCAGAAAAATCCAAATTGAATATTGAGTCCCCCACTTTCTCTCTCTTCTTGGCTTTATCACTTTTAGGCAAGCTACATGCTTTCTGTTCCTTGGCCAATAAAATAAGGGTAAGAATACCAATTTCACTAATTCATTGTCAGGATTAACATGCAGTAGCAATATAAATATGGGCCACACAGAAGTCACTAGAACTGTCTTCTTTTTCTCCTTTCTTCCTTTACCCAGCTGGACCATTCCTTTGACAGATTAGCCACACCTAAAAAAATCGCCTCTATTAATACAACTGGAATCTGAGAGGCCAAGCTTCTTGCATTCTAACCTTATATGTCCAGTCTAAAAGGAAAAAAAATAAAGTTTGAAAATATTTGAGGGAATCCTGAGGGGTTTAAATCAGAATGCAAAAGGAAAACAAAACAAAAATCACAGCAATACTCAGTTTATCGCATTCAATAGTACACTTACGCATTTTATCATTTATTCCAAAGGCATATTCTGACACCACATATATGTTAAGCTCAGCTTACTGTCTTTGCTCAATTCATCATAGGCAAACCTTAAAGAAGCATGTTCTCGTGTGTCTCAGCCTGGCTCCAGGGCTTGCGTGGGCTCAGGAAGGGCAAGGATCTCCACTGGTGTCAAACACTTGTGTTTTAATGTTGGAGATCAAACTCTTGCGTAGGTTCCTTTGCCTGTTTCTGTTTTTGTCTGCATTGCTAATTCTGTTCTGTTTGCTTATCATTGTCTTTGGGCTGGAGCTTTAATCCCTCAATCTCTAGCACGAGATTTTCACTGTAGGGCTAAAGTTATATGATGAGGACTAGCTCTTCATCTACGCATCTCAAGTTTTCAAACTTCTGGTGGTAGATAGGAAGGTAAGTGAACACGTGATTAGAGTGAGAAGCAGAAATAGACCTCAGTGGGAGGTGACTAGTAAATTTAAAGGGGGAGGGATCCAAGATGTTGGAAATGCTTCTTAATTCTCTAACTTTTTTTTTTTTTTTTTTTTTTTTTTTTTTTTTTTTTTTTTGGCAGAGCCAGGAATTGAACTCAGGCCCTTGTGCTTGCCGGGGAAGCACTTATTCCACTGAGCTGTCTCCCTGGCCCCTTAATTCTCTAGATGAAAGTGAAATACAGTTTTGTGCAATTGCAGGCTATACCTTATGACTCGTACAGGAAATACATACAGCACAAGTAGTTAGGAGTTGGATTGTAAGAGGGACATGGGTAATAAATTTGGAAGGTAAAAATTTCTTAAATATGCATCCCTTGATCTGGAATTCAGAAAACACGCAGAACCTGAAGGATTTGAAAACAGTGATAGATGTAGTCTGAGTTTCAGGACAATCTGTGGCAACAGATTTAGATCACTTGATTGGGACAGAGGAGTAGACGAGGGTTATAGATGAAGCACTGAACTGAACATATAGATACTGTGGAAGGATTTAGTTACATAAATGACCTATGAGCATCTGAACACATGATGGCCTCATACATTAAAGTACATAATATAAGAGAAGAATTCTGAGTACTTATTTAAAAGGCCTGTGGAATGCCTAAATTGGATATCTTTTAGGGTGGTATGGGTTTTGTTTTGTTTTTTTAGTGCAGGATATTGAATGAGGGCCTTTACATTGAGCTATATCTCTGCCCCCCCTTTTTTTCTCTTCAGACAAGGGTTCACTAAATTGCTAAATTTTCCAGGTTGAGTTTTAACTTGTGTTCCTCTTGCCTTAGCCTCTAGGAGTGCCAGGATTATGAGTTTGTGTGTGTAGTTCTGGAACTACAGAAATGATTTCAGATTCATATTTAGAATTCACTAGCACATCTGTGGTAGCTGGCCTCTTAGCACAGGGGAGAGAGAGAAAAAAGGAAGCTGGGGAGATAGTTAATGTTGGCAAGTGGTTCCTGACTGCCCACAATATGCAAACCATTGGGGTAAGAGTTGGGGAAGTAGCAGTGAACAGCAAAACCTGACATGCCTTCTTGTTTACTCTTCTTTTCTATTTCCTTAATTTCCTTTCTCTCTTACATTGATAAATGTTTACTAATCACCTGTTATAGGACAGATACATAGTAGTTCCTCATGAAACTATAGAAACAAGAGGTAACAGGCTCTGTGCTTGTAAAGTCCATATTCTACAAAGGAAGCAATAAATTAAATTGGTAAACTAGTCAATTTAAAAAATCACAAACTTTGATATGCTTTAGAAAGACCATAAAGAAAATTTTAAACTCAAAATAGCAAACAGGATCATCACACTTAGTATGGTTAGGGAAAGTCTCAGAGCTAATGTTGACACTAAAACATGAAAGATGAGAAGTGGCCACAGAGAGGCCAAAGGCTCAAACCAAAGGCTCAAACCAAGGTTCGGCTTGTACTTGGACAGAAGCAAGGGACACAAGGTGGGGGCAAGGCTGAGGACCCCAGCAGGGGCTCAAGACTATGGCTTTTGCATTTACCTGGTGGTAGGAGAGGCTTGTCCTGCCCGCACAATGACTTACTGAATGGCAATAGCATAAAGTGCTTCAGTGGGGAAACAAACAACAAAAAGAAATTGTAATTAGAGGGTACAGAGGGGCGGTTAGCAGGCAGTTATTCTGCAGCTTACTTTGAGAGATTTAGTTGAAGATCAGAAGAATGCTATCCTAAAATCTTAACAGAAAAATATTTACAAAAAATAAAGAGGGCCAGCAAGACAGCTCATCAGTCTGAAGTGCCTGCTTAGGCAAGCTTAGGCAAGCACAGGGACTGCGATTCAGTCCCCAGCACCACATGCCACACAAGCCCTGCCCCTAGGTGGGCTGAGCAGGCTTCACACACACACAAATAATAACAATGATGGTTACAAATAAATGAAGCAAGGAAATCAAGATGAAAAATAACAGTTTTTGTGTTATATGAAAGCAACTAAATGGAATTAAAATGTAAGAAGTTGGCTGCAAAGTCTTGCTGTGGAATCATCAGGAAGAAAAGAGCAGTGGTAATAAAGAGAGAGCATGGAGAAGCAAGGTAATACTTACACTCGGGTGTCCTATTCACTTTACATTATGATTATGGTCTTTGGACACATTAGTTTTTCCAAAAGTGACTGGAATTGTGTGAGAAACCCAAAGGGCAAACAAGGAACACAAGGGAAGACAGAGATAAGGAGCAGGAACACATGTTTAAATGGTAAGCAGAACAAGGGAGGGAGGAGGGAAAGGAGAGGAAGGGAAGAGGAAAAGAAGGAAAGGAAAAAGGGAAGCAGCTTTTATAAATAAAGACTGGAAGAAGGACTGAAGGGAGGTCAGGGGAATGGGACAAAAAGAACAAAGAAATTATGGACAGGCACAAATTTCATGTAATCCATGTGATCAGTATGTCTGCCAAACATGTACTAACAAAAAATAAAGTTAAAATACAAGAGCACAGTGTTGTTTTAACTTAACAAATTATGATGAGAGCAGTACAGCTGCCAAACTGAAAAATATGTGGATGCTTTCATTTTTTTAAGAGAGACAATCTAAGGAGGTTTTTCTTCAGGGAGATAAACAAACTCATAGTAAGGGAACTGTTGCCAGAACATAAATCAAAGGAGGAGCAAAACCCTTCATTGGGTAGAGGGAGGTGATAGCCCGAAGCAACTGGTGGGTAAATATTTCCGTATATTTTACTTTTTGCTGTTGACAATGACAACCATTTCTTCAATTATAACAGTGTGTGTATATCACTCTTGCTATATCCATTACCTAATTAGAATAAACTCTAAAAGATCACAGATATCATATAAAAGATAATTTGTAATTCTCAATAAAACACGTAGAATAATTGTTTTATAATCACATAGGAAGAGGGAAAATTCAGTTGTAATGACAGAAAAGCTGCAATTCATAAATAAAAATATCTCACAAATTCAGATTTAAAAATATGTATAGTAAAAAGTGAAAGTTTAAAGTAAATGAGCATACTGGGAATACTATTTTGGAATTCAGTGTGTCTCTAGTTTACAAAAGGGGAAGCTCTTTTTCTAAACATTAACAAGAAAAAGAACCATAATCCAGTGAAAAAGAACAGGGTAAAGCTGGATGTGGTGGCGCATGCCTGTAATCCCAGCACTGGGGAGGCTGAGGCAGGAGGATTGTTGTGAGTTCGAGACCAGCCTGAGCTACAAAGTGAGCTTAAGGCCAGCTTGAATCGCATAGTGAGACCCTGTCTCAAAAAGACAAAAAAAAAAAAAAAAAAAAAAAAAAAAAAAAAAAAAAAAAAAAAAAAAAAAAAAACAGGGTAAAACACTAATCAAAGCATGTGAAAACTGCTCCTACTCTTGAAAATATATTCAGGCCTAACTAAATGAAAGCAAGTTACAGATATTCTAGTAAGTGTGCCAAACTGGGAAATATAAGATTATATAATAACAGTGTGCTGGTGAAATTACAGAAAGCAGGTACTGGGTCATGAATGTGTTAAAAATCAACACATATTCAGATAGTGAGTTGGTCACTTCTTTGTCATGGTAAAAAATATCTAAAACCCACAAGTTAAAGGAGGACAGGTGCATATGGCTCATGATTTCAGAGGGTACAGTCAATAGATGACTGACTCCACACCAATGGCCTGGAGGAAGAGCATGCCGAGGAGAGCTTCTCCACCCACAGCTGGCACAGTACAGGAGAATAAAGAACTGGAGCCAGAGCTATGCCACCCAAGGCACATCCTGGAGCTACTTCCAGGCTCTATGTCCTAACAGCACCTCCATGAACTCCCTTACTGAGTACAGCAAGTCCCTGATTTAATCATTTTCCAAAGGCCCTGCCTCTGAACACATAAGGCTATGGGGTAGCAAGTCAGATCTGAGCAATCCCAGACAACACAGAAGTAACATCTATCACAATTAAAACTGGACATAGGTTTGACCTGTGAGCTCTGCATTGGTTATATTTGGCTATGAATGAAATTAGGTATATTCATGGGTGTTCATTAAGTTATTCTCACTAGCAAGAATAGATCAGTGTTATCCCACGTAATAGTCAATAAAATACTAGTTAAGTGATATCCACTGTAGAACATTGACCATTGACCAGTCATATAAATCAGTAAGGAAGCTCTTAATAAGTTGATTAGCAGGACCACAGATGAGACACAGATTGAAGAAGCTCAGTTAGCTTTTTATATTTCTTGAATTGCAGCCACACAGATATTAGTTAAAATATGACTGCAGTTCTGAAGATTATAAATGATTCCCAACTTTAAAAGAAACATTTTCTAATTATTATGCTTGAGTCAATGAAATACAAAATATATAATGATAAATACTTTCTACATGTTTTAAAGTCTTACAAAAAAATTTCCTGACTAAAATCACTACCACAATAATAGAAAAATAATTAAGCCATGAGATGTTTAAAATATTTTATTTACATACACTGGGGAGAATTTTTAGTGGGATGTGTATAAGCTTATGGCATTGTTACCACTCCTGTTCTATATAGGCCTGGAAACATTAGCCAAAGCAATTAGACAGAAGAGAAAAATAACAGGAATAATAATTGAAAAGGAAGAAGTGAAATTATCATTATTTGAAGATAACACGATACTCCACACAGAAGATCTCAAAAATTCCATCAAGAAACTTGTAGATTCAATAACCAAATTCAGTAACACAGCAGGATACAAAGTTAACACTCAGAAATCAACAGCTTCATATACAAAAACAATGAACACAGAGAGGGTGAGATTAGGGAAACCACCCTCTCCTTTACAATAACACTCCCAAAATGAAATACCTGAGAATCTATTTCACAAAGGAAATAAAAGATTTATACAGTGAAAATTATAGTATTCTAAAGCTAGAGATTGAAGTGGATTTCAGAAAATGGAAAGATATTCATGCTTCTGGATAGGAAGAACCAACATTGTGAAAATGACCACTGTCCTACAGTGTTACCAGCCAAAAGCCCTTTCCTTTTGTATGTAGACCATTCATTGACTATGGTCCCATTAAGTAACAATTTCTCTTGCAATGATGTAGCAAAATAATGTGAATTTTTCAAAACAAACCTAAAATTTCAGTTACCACAATATACTATGAGAAACTAAATAAATTTAATTGCCAAATCTTCATCCCATAAATCATAGCATACATGATATCTGTGCATAAAGATAAGTGACTGATCATGATGACGATTTTGAAGCACGCTGCTGGCTGCTGACTCACCACTAAGCAGCTGTTTATTTCATGCATATATGACAAGCAGCATAACTGAGTCGTTTCCTTGTCTCCAAATTATAAACTCACACGATATACTATAGAAATTAAAAATCAAAAGAAGAAACTGAAAAAGGAAATTGAAAATGCAGAAAAGCAACAAAACATGATGGTGCCGGAAGCAAAGCGCGAACAGGATGCAAGCGGATGTGCAGAGACAGGGTGGATTGTTGGTGCGAATACCCCTACGACTGAAGAAACACCATCTACAGCTGGGACACTCGGTGAGGACAAACTTAACTGGCCTAAGTGAGGAAAGGAACTGTGACAGAAAGCCAAAGATGTGGCCGCCCAAATAGCTCAGCAGATTAAATCACCTGCAAGCAGGCGCAGGGGCCTGGGATTTGATCCCCTGGCCTGTCATGCTGGCCCTACCTGCAGGGTGTGCTGAGATGGCGATTGAGACTGGGCGTGGTGGAGCGCACCTGTAATCCCAGCTCTTGGGAGGCTGTAAACAGGCAGATCTCTATGAGTCTGATCTAGTTAGTAGTGAGATCCTGAACACTCTGTAGATGCTTCCCTAAAATACAAAACAAAACAAAACAACAACAACAACAACAAAAACAAGAAAAAACAAAGATGTGCCAGCTGGTAGAAAAAAAAAAAAATCCTGTGTTAAGGGAATTCCCAAAAACGTACAACATAGCTGAAGAAGCTTTGAAGTACCAACTGTCTGAAGCTGACATAAACCTGAGAAGGAGTGGGCAGAGGCATTGAACGATGCTCTCAGTGCTAAGAAAAGGCCAGAACTATACAAGGTACTCTTGAATAGTTTTAAAAATAGATCAACTGTTTTAATATTTAATTTATATAATGCTTTATACCATAGTATACTATCATTTTCCAAAGGCCCTGCCTCTGAACACATGAGGCTATGGGGTAGCAAGTCAGATCTGAGCAATCCCAGATAACACTGGAGTAACATCTATCACAATTAAAATTGGACATAGGTTTGACCTGTGAGTCAAAACCCAAGTTTTGCTTCTTCCCCAATTCCCTATACATGTATAGCTTGAAGTAAAATAATTTTTATTGTTTTGGCAAAAAGTGTGAAGGTCATACAGCTATCACCACTCTTTCCAGTGATTAGCCCAGATCCATTTTTCTGTGAGTACAGCTATTTGTATAATGTCACACTGTTGTGCAAAGCTGGGACTCCATGTGTATGATACGTTTTTCTGCAATTATCATTGTCCTTATAACTAACTTCCTTGTCTGATAGTAAATTCTGCAAGACTAAGATTATTTTGCGAATATTTTTTGATTGCTTAGAAGGGCATTACACGGTCTGTTGTTGCTTCTGAATTTCACATGGATCTCTTGCAATAGAAGACAAAAACCTTTTGATGTGTTTTCAGGAGCACTTCATTGTGCGGGGAATGGCTCAAGCAGCAAATGTCTTTACAGGGATTCTTACTCAGTGACTCAAAGTCTTCTCAGCACCTGTAGTGAATGTGGGCAGGAGCCGCACCCTGGTTCCAATCAGGAGAACATGCCAAGGGGCAGAACATGCCAACCTCCTTTGATATACGCCAAGGTGATTTCTGTAATGATCTTTTATTAATAGGGTTCCATTTTAGGAGACTTTACTCTGTTGGATTTGAGGTAAAACGCCAGGCTGTGAAATGCCAGGGAGGAAGGTGGCCTTTAGGAACCAAGCTCCAAGTGATCCAGACACAATGAAGTCAGTTGTAGAGACAACCAGAATCGCTCTGGGTGCAGGGTCTTTCACAGGCAAGATTCCAGATGAGAATAACCCACACCAAGGAGTCTAGAGACACCTAAGATGCGGAGCCAGCTAACGCATACTCAGACAAAAGATCACAAATGGACTCAATTGCCGAGTCTGCAGGGATTTGTTACGCAATGCTAGAAAATTAATCTAGTGGAGGCAAAATTTTTGACTCACATTTTTCCCTTCAAAGCTATAAATATGGCCCCAGTCTTCAACCATTTGTGATTATAGAAAAGAAATATTCTGAAGTCAGCTGAATTTGTCCATTTGTTTTATGAGAAGACTTTCATATCTAAATAACTGTGGAAAAAAATACAAAACGACAAGGAATGTACCAAGAAGTATTAGAGTGTAACTACTCTTTCCCACACTTTCTACATTTATTTCTTTTATTAATTTGTTTAAAGAAGAGTTTCTTGGGTTTTATGTTAAACTACTTGTCTCTGTTTCAGGTATTCTGATATCCCCTTATAATAATGTTTGTATTCAGAAAATCCTGTTATTTTCAGGTTTAAATTCCATTCTCTGTCCTATTATTTTCTCACATTTTAAAACCTCTGCACCTTCCCATAGTACTGTGGGAGAAAATCATTTCCTCCTTATTGGGAATTGCATATTCTGTATTACTCCTACTTTTAACTACTGTATTTACACAGCAGAATTTAATCCTGATATTGCATTTAATTTCTCTGAATCTATGTAAAGAATTTATTCCCATCAAAATGCCTTCAGATTTCATCAATCTCCCCTGTTTCAAAATCATGTCTTTTCTTGGTACTGAAAATATGAGATTATGGCCATTCCACACTGAATGCAACTGATATAGCCCAAAGATTCCAAGTATTGCATTTCTCAGTACAGTAGTGTGCTCAGTGCTCTTTAAATGATTCTTTCCCCACTTGGTAGAAAAGGCCTCTCCTTCTTGTTCTACAGTTTCTGCATCTCTCTCCCAGAATGCTGGGGACTGAACCCAGAGCCTCACTGGATGGGCAGGTGCTGTATTCCTGAGCGATGTCCCTAGGCACCTACTTTCCACATACTCCTGAGTGAGTAATGATGCTTCTAGCTTTGTGGTTGCTAACTTGTATATTGCATTTGTGTAAACCTCTGTCCACATGGATAAGACTGAATCTTTTCAATTATGCATCCATAGCTTTATAAAATTAAGACATTAGCCCTTTCGGCGGGTTTCAAGTGCTGTAGCTTTCCTGAATCAATGTGAAATTCTTTTTTAGCCTCCTCTCCTAGCTTCATGTAGCAATTGAACATATTTATTAGAAAGGTAGGCTCAAAATCTGATGGGCTCAATGAGCATTCCCAGTTTCACTTGCAATGTTAACATGGCCATCCCATTTAAATTCTTCCAGCCTCTGAACTCCTCTAAGGAAAATGCATATAATGAAAAACCCTACGATAAGAACTGAATGCATCATGAATGTGTGGGGCTCAGCACACAAGTCGGTACTAGTAAGCATGCAATGTCAACCTTCCCTTAATTTCATTGTTATTGTAGTAGAGAAAGCTAAACCATTCTGAATATATGACTGCCATAATTTTTTTTTTGTTTGTTTACTTCCACTCTTTGCCTTTGTTCAGAATGTTGTCTTATCCAGAACGAGGTGCCTGGTGTTCCAAGGGGTTTCCTCCCTCCACATCCAGCTACTCTTCCCCATCAGGTTACTATTTTTGGCCCAGTGCATAAAGAGATAATGAGAAGAGGTAAAGTTAACCACAACTCGGAAGGTTTTGGAAAATGGCCAGAGGCAGGGGGTGGGGCAGCTGGGGTGATGGCTCAGTGGACTAAGCACTTCCCTGGCAAGTGCAAGGGCCTGAGTTCAATCACCGGTTCCAAAAGGAAGAAAGAAAGAAAGAAAGAAAGAAAGAAAGAAAGAAAGAAAGAAAGAAAGAAAGAAAGAAAGAAAGAAAGAAAGAAAGGAAGAAAGGAAGGAAGAAAGAAAGGAAGAAGGAAAGAAAGAAAGAAAGAAAGAAAGAAAGAAAGAAAGAAAGAAAGAAAGAAAGAAAGAAAGAAAGAAAGAAAGAAAAATGACCAGCACACTACATGACACAAATCAGTTTTCTCATCACTTAATGCCTGGTGTTTCCAAATAGGAAGCCAGAAGCACATGCATACTCAGGCGGTGTATCTAATTTTATAAAATGTCTAAAGTTATTTAGGTCTTGAGAACAGTAGGAATTTCTTAAAATTTCATGTTTTGTGTGACTGAGCTGGCTTTGGCTAATTTGTCTCTGGCCATTAAAGCACAGGTACCAACCTCCTCTGAGGTCCAGAACTCAGCATGAAGCTCCCAGTTGTACACATACAAATTACTGGAGATTCCCCAACTCAGCAGCTGGTCTTGCACCTGAGAAACGGCTCCTCCATTGTGGATCCTGTCTCACTGAGGTTCAGCATTACCCCCCGCTCAGCCAAACTAAACATCCCAGGGAAATTTTTATTCTTTCTTCCATTTCATCCAATTCTATCTTCGCTCACTCAGTAGTTTTTGCCCAATCATTTCTATGTTGACTTTCCGGGCCGACTGTTGTTTTGCCATTCATACCCCTCAAGTCTCAGTACCTCACCATTTTTCACTTGGGTATTGGTATAGTCCCTAAAGAGGGATTCAGACCTCTACAGTCTTGACTCTCCAATCAGTAACACTCATTGTTTCCAGAATTATCTTCCGAAAATACAACTGCCATGATGCTATTATTCTAGTCAAATACTAAATAGGCTTCCTAATCATATAAAAAAGTTTATTGCCTATACAGCTTGTTATAGGTGACCCCTGTCAAGCCTCATAGAGGCACAGGTAGGTCTTTCTCAGAGATACCTGAATCTAGAGAGTGTGATGCTGGAATTAAGGGTGTATAATCATCCCTGGAGTCTGCGGACTGGCTTGGTATAGTTCTGGGTGGCTTAGGCTGGCCCACAATGGTTGGGGGGGGGTTTGGTGCCTTGAAGGCAGCTAGCCTAGATAAAATCCAAAGGGCAAGAATGGAAGCTGGCACTATCACCCACCACTTGCTGCCTTCTGCCTTCTTCCTGAGTGAACCATTTCTCTGCTGTGATCCCCTTTGCCATGTCACTTGCTTGAGGCCAGCTGATGATGGACTGAAACCTCTGAAAACCGTGAGCGAAGGAAACCTTTCTTTCTTTAGCATTGAGTGCTGGGTGTTTTGTCTCAGCAATGAGGAAAGTAGCTAAAATAGTACCTTACATGAAATTCCGAGTCTGTCACACATGGACACGCACCTGTGTGCTGCAGTGTCTCCATCACATGCCTCAGGGCTACCCTCCACCACATTTACCACTTCTGCATCTCTTCAGAGTAGCTGTAACTTCTCTCCGTATGGAGAACAAGGTTGGAAAATGCCTTAATCACCTAAGACTTTTCTCTTCCACTGTTCAAAGCTGAGGACAGTGGCCACCTCCATGCAATAGCTACAGAAACCCAGGCTACCAAGAAATTTTCTTCTATACACCTCCTTTAATTGTTCCTTTGACTTATTCTATTCTGCTTTTTATTTTGATTATTTAACCATGAACTACTCTTGAAAAATGGCTTTTTTTTAACTGTCATCTTTTACAATCTGGCAAAATATTTTATGCACATACTGGTACAAAAATTTATCATTTACAATGATTAGGTTTAACACATGTGATATGTGAGGATTGTTATTAAAGCATAAATATAGAATGGTCATTGTACAAAGAGATGAGAATGAGTAGAACTATAGCATATTGTTTTACTTTTAACTATCTATGGTTTTAAGGGCATTTGACCTGCCTGAAAATAAAAGGGCATGAATTTGAGTTTCTAGTGTATACACTGGACCCCTCCATTGCAATTATACCAACTGCATACTGGCTCGATAAGTAACAACTTTCAGCTTAGCCATCCTGTACATCTTTAGTGGTATTTCTATAGCTTTTCACATATCTAGTGTTATTATATAATTTGTAGACAATGTAAATCTTTTCATGCACCTTTTATGGGATCAGAGAGACTATTCCATGTACAAGAATGAGTAAAATAGGCCAGCAAGATAACTCAGCAGACTAAGTGCCTGCTTTGGCAAGCACAGGAACCAGTATTCAATCCCCAGTCCCACATGCCATGCCGGCCCTCTTCTCCAGGGTGTGCTAAGCAGGTGACTGAGTCTGGGGATGGTGGTACATGCCTGAAACCCTAGCTCTAGGGAGGCTGAAAACAGGAAGATCCCTACGAGTCTGAGCTGTGAAATGAGATCCTGTCCCAAATACATAAGGGGTGGAGGGAAGAATGAGTAAGAGGTGGAATGAGGTTTTGATTTAATTTTTTTTAAATTATAATTATTCCAAACCCAGAATTGTTCTTCATCTTCACCACAGTTTTCTTTTGCTAACACCTAATTGTCCCTAAGAACCCTTTGCTCTACCCAAGTATTAGGGTGTTTTTGAAATTCACTGAAGATGAACATTTAAGAAAAATCTGCTCGCTCCATAGAGTGAAGAAAGAGTTTATTGGGACCTATTTCAGAGTAGTAAAGAGAGGTATCATTAGTAATTACCATAGAAACTATATGTAAACTGGGACCATCATTAGCAACTGGAGTATATAACTTACAAATATCTATTCCTCTATCATATCAAGGTATAAGAAGTTTGTTAAATTTTTCTTGTGAAATATTTACCAGTTTGTGTTAATAAAATGCAATTTATATTAATGATACTTTTAAAATTGAAACTTAAAGTATCTTATAATCATCTAATCTGAAATAAAATGTCAAATATTTATGTAGAGTTTTGAGTGAAAACCCCACCTTTCCTTCCCAATAAATGAATATAAATATGAATGCATTGGCAAGCATTCTGAGAATAATACAAATGTTAAACACTGCTATGTATTGAATGTTTGTAACAAAATATTAACCCTCAGAGGGACTAGTTCACTTATGAAAGGATCCCAATGGGACTTGCTAATGCTTTTTTCACTATGTAGTGAAAAACATGGAAGAATCCCAACAAGATAGGGCCAGAATCTGCCAGCACTGTCCATTTGGACTTTCCAGTATCCAGAATGGAGACATCAAACTTTAAGCCACTCACTATGATAATGTGCTATACCTGCCCCATTGTACTTGAAGTGGCAAGTAATCATGTAATTAAAATTGGACAATACATAAAAGCAACCTCAAAACTTTTGCTTGCATGTTTTGGCTGGTACAGTTTTCTTTTCTTCCTTCCCTTCCCTTCCCTTCCCTTCCCTTTCCTTCTCCTTTCCTTTCCTTTCCTTTCCTTTCCTTTCCTTTCCTTTCCTTTCCTTTCCTTTCCTTTCCTTTCCTTTCCTTTCCTTTCCTTTCCTTTCCTTTCCTTTCCTTTCCTTTCCTTTCCTTTCCTTTCCTTTTATTTCTCTTCCCTCCCCTCCTCTCCCCTCTCCTCCCCTTCCCTTTTTCCCCTTCTCCTCCTCTCCACTTCTCTCTTCTCCCCTGCCCTCCCCTTCTCTTTAGTTCCTTCCCCTTCCCCTTTCTTTGTAATTAAGAACTTTAAAACTCCAAAGAACAAAACCATAGACTATAGAATGATTTATAAGAATATCAACAAATAACATTGTTTATTAGAGGTCAGTTATTTAAAAGGTATTTTGTTCTTCCAAGCTTTCTAAATGATTCTTCCAATAAGAAATCAGGTAGCTCAAACCCTTGGTTACTGATTACTTGCCTTTAAGCCAACACATATTAATTGATGGCAGAAACACTGTCCATAAAACATCCAAGATATTTTCATTCTTGGGATGTAAATCAAATGTGCCTGAATTCCCTATGGGTGAACTTTCATTTTGGAAAGGTAGTTTAACACTAAAAGTACAATTTAAGTGTTCTGAGAACATTTTGTAATGGTTAGCAATTAAGGTACTTTCTTTTCTGTTTTTATAACAGTGTGGAAAGTCTTTCTATTCATTAATGTAACTCAAAAGCTTCTCCACCTGAGCCTTACCTCTGATGAGCTCATAGTGTGCATACAACTGACTCTTTGGCACTGAGCAGATAACTCTGGAAAAAGAGCTGGTGTCACAATTGCACATAAGGTTCCTTAAGACAAACACTGCTGAAGCCATTTGCAGAGCAGTGATCCAATACTTAAATGAAATCTCATCAAAGCACAGGAAATGAGTCTGGTTCTCAGGCTACCACTGGTTTCTAAAATTTCTGTGTGAAGCCAGGTTTTCACTGAAATGCAGGATAAGCTACTTTAATCTATTATTCTGTTTAGTAAATCCTAGGAAACCATAAGATATTATTTTCCAGGCAATAAACTCAAATCATTGGAATCTTCTAGAATTTCTTAGAAGTCATCAGCAAATAAGATGCTTACACAACACCCTCTCCATTTGTCATTTCCTTTCCAAGGTTCAGTCAACCATGGTGAAACCAGTCAAATGGAAAGTTTCACAAATAAACACTCTGTCATATTTATTTATGTATTTTTCATTTCTGTATTTGGTACAGGGTGTCACTACACAGCTTGGACTCATAGCAATCCTCCTCTTTCAGCCTGGAATTACAGGAATGCGCCACCACACTTTGTTTCTGTGGCCCACATGGGGGTGTCAGGAGCAGCATGTGGTGCTAATGATCGAACCCAGGTCCTTGCACTTGCCAGGCAGGTGCCTAGACTACTGAGCTGTCTCCTCACCCCTATATTTCATGTTAAGGGTTACTTGAAACAAGAAACTCAATGCCATGACAGTTGTTGATCTGATACCCACAACAGCTAGTGAGCAACCAATGAATGACAGCATGTATAGTGTGGATGAGTAGGAAAGGGATGATTCACACTCCAGGCATGAGTAAGAAGAATTTCATGGTGATGAGAGTGTCTTTTCCAGCAATGATGGAGAAGGATACCTGAGAGGAACACTTGACTCAATGACCACATCACTCATTTCATTTCATTTTAGGTAGCCACTGTGTCATAGCATCACATCCATGAAAAATAAAGATGAATACAGAGCAAGAAGATAGTTCAAGAGAGTAAACAGAATGCTGACATGGTTTTCACAAGGCTGTATTTTTGTAATTCTTGCATTTCTGTTATTTTCAGCCTTAACTATGACTAACCTATACATTAAGCTTCTCATTGACAGGCAGCACCCAGTTTCAGGCATCTGCTGTGGTCATGGCATGTGTCAGTCATAGAAACAGGTCACTAGCATGGCAGTATATCAGTAACTACATAAGCTATAAGCAGAGTTGCATTCCACTTATAAGAGAGACAATTTAAATAAGGATATATAAATGCTAAGAGTAAAAGATAGTGATAGACATAACTTGGAACTACTAAACAAAAGGAAGTTGATATTGCTATCCAAATATATGACCAAGACTTTAAAGCTAATAAAAATTAATATAAATTAAGAAGGATATTTCACAATGATAAAAGTTTCTATTATAAAATAAGTAGAATACAGAGGTGCCTTGTTAGATGATTTTGTCAGTGTATGAGCATAATAGTGTAATTATGCGAACCTAGGTGTTGTACCTATTGCACATATAGGCTCTACTCGTGTGTGTATGCACATGTGTGCATGTGTGTATGAGCAAATGTACAGTAACCTCTTCTCACTAGGTCATAAGAGGTCACTGGTCATGATGAACTAGACAACATGAAACTAAACTAAGTATAAAAAAGCACAATGAAGAGACCCAGGAAGGAAAAGATATAAGAAATTTCTGTGGATATAACACCACATAGCATTTTACATTAGGCTTTTATAAATAAAAGGAATAGTGTTATGGTAATGACAAAAAATTTCATAGGGTAAATACACAAACTAAGCATCCATTTTCACTGTCAAGCACATACCTCAGTTTTCCACAATTAGTGGTGTGATACATTTGCTTACAATAGCATCAGTGTAAACACATGACTAATATGCCATGCTACAGGGTTATTAGAGCAGGGCATTGCTAGGTAATAGGAATTTTTCAGCTCCATTATAATCTTATAAGACCATTGTCCTCCTGCAGTTTGTCATCAACCAAAGCATCCTATGTGGCTTATGACTATATTCTCAATTATGGAACTGAATAGAAAGGAGAAATAAATAGACATTAAAATTGAATTCTTAAACAGCATTCTCAGTGGCAATATATATATATATATATATATATATATATATATATATATATATATATATGGCATATAGAATCTGGATTGTAGACATAATGTAGAACATAGAACAATAAAGCTAGAAAATAACATAGAAGAAAATACAGGTGACTTACAGAGAGTTAATTGGTAAAGCATGGCCGTGACTCATCCACAAGGCTGACACTGACAAAAGCTCTACAAACTGCAGTAATGGGTTTCAGGGTAAATTCTGAGGGGATTTGACTGACCTTGTCAGATACAAAAGTTACATTTCTTGTTATATAGGTTTTGCTTTATCTTGGTCTTAACTATCCAGCAGAACAGTATAAAAATGAAGCATAAAAAATAAAGCCATATTAATATGCTGAGCTGTAAGAGGTTCAAGTCAACAACTTCTGACATTGCCAATCCTGAGGATAACCCACTAATATTATGGACTACTGGACTATATTGAATTCACACACTTGCAATATTTAAATGACAATGGAGGGGCCAGGGAGATGGTTCAGTAGAATAAGTCCTTGCCTGGCAAGCCAAAGGACTGAGTTCAATCCCTGGTTCTGCCACACACACA
>PVKA01019942.1:0-19420 GCA_004027165.1 Ctenomys sociabilis
TATAATATCATGTATGCACCTTGTACAATACCAAAACGTTATGAAAACAGTTTGCTATATATTAATTCATCGACTCTGTATGGTTAACGTGTTTTGAAACTGTCTGATTGACATTTGTATTTTAATAAAATAAAAATAAATGGAAAAAAATAAAATAAAATAAAAAATAAACATATTACAAAAAAGAAAAAATAATAATGTTTCTTATAAATACAGATTAGAATTTTTAAATCTTTCAAAAAAAATATCTCCTCGGTTGAAAAATGGTACAATTCCGTGTATTTTGTTTTCTCCTGAGTTTCTTAAGAACAATCGCTAATTTTCTCTATAAATTTTCGCATGTCAATATTTTAAGATTTATCTAGATGCCTTGCCTTTTTGTTTTTTAACTGGTACGTAAAACTCTAAAATTTGTTTTTATTGATGAAGTACTATGTGATATTTTTACACATATATACATTGTATAATCAGGTAAAACTGTCCCAAAATTCTTGTCACTTCTCTATGGCAAAAACATTCAAAACATTTTTGTATAGTCAATAAGATATATAATAGATAATCGATCTCTCAGCTTTTATTTTTTATTTTATTTTTGAAATTTATTTATTTATTTATTTTTTGGTGGAACCTGGGATTGAACTCAGGCTCTTGTGCTTGCCAGTGAAGTGCTTATTCTACTGAGACATCTCCCCATCCCTCAGCTTTTATTTTTTAATTAGTACAAGTTTGTAGTACATAATGACTACATTCCATAGGGGAGGTCAGCACACGAGAATGATACATTATAGTGCTTTTCTCATGCCTTCCCACACCTTGCCACCTTCATCACTTCTGCCCTTGGTCCCCTTCCCTTTGCAAAAGATCTGCCTTTTTCTTTCCTGTTATCAAGCACACTTGCTATCTCCATCACTCTAACATGTAGTAGCCTACTCGCATATTCTACTCCTAGCTAACTACAATTGAGATCCAGTCATTAGCCTTTCTTTGTCCCTGCCTACCTGTTACTCTTCTCAATATCTGTTAATTACCATTCTATTTCCGACTTCTAGGAGGTCAACTATATCTCACATAACAGTGAGATCAAGTAGCACTTGTCTTCCTATGACTGGTCTATGTCACTTGACACAATAGGATTTCACTCTTTTTTATAGATGAATAGTATTTCATTGTGTGTACATACCATATTATCTTTAACCATTCATTAGTAGGGGGACCCATAGGTTGTTTCCATTTCTTGACTATTATGAATAAAACTGCATAAACTTGCTGATATACTGATATCATTTCCCCTGAATATATACCAAGGATTGAGAATGATGGATTATATGGTAAATCTATTCTTAATTTTTAATTGTTGCTAAACTGATCTCCACAATGACTGCACTAACTTACATGCTTACCAATAGTGTGTAAAATTTTACTTTCTTCCACATCTTCAGCAGCACTTGTTAACAGTCTTTATGGTAAAAATCTTTTTCTTTCCTGGGATAGGGTAATACTATAATGTGACTTACATTTCCATTTGTCTAAGGAACATCTAACATTTTTGCTATTATGCCTATACTTAAGTTGCATTATTACTGATAGGTATGGATTTTTAAAATATGTAATCCTTCTGAAATTTCATAATCAGTTTATTTGTGGTTTTTCTTAGATTTCCTATACAATGAAAATTTTCTACTTTTATTTACCCCACATTTCTTTTTCCTGTCTTATTGTATAGGACATTTAGTTGACTAGATGTCATGACTGTGCAGAGTATTACTTTCACCTCCTGACTTTAACAGAAGTGCTTTGAAAGATTCACCATCTAGCATACTGTCAGTGAGTTTTGTTAACTTCTTATGGAAATTTCTTGCCTGAGCTACTTGCTAAGAGATTTGTCATAATGAATCCTAATTTCTTCCCTAATACTGTGCCTCAATGGGATCCTCATAGTTTGCTCTTTTAATCTACTCATGTGTGGAGTTACTATGCCTTAATAGATTTCCTGATGAACATACTTGCTTCTCTGTGATGAACCATAACTGGACACCGTACTTGTTAGGTTTAGATAGGGAAAGGTGCACTGTTGCTGCTTCTTTATTCATGATGTTTAAAATTATGACTTTACATTCTTTAACTTTTTTTTTTTTGAATTTTAGGGAAGGGTTTATAGGATGTTCAGGGTCTCACTACTAGATCAAACTCACTGTGATTCTTCTGTTTACAGCTTCCTGTGTGTGGGGATTACAGGTGCAGGCCACCGTGTCAAGTCTCAATCACCATCTCAGCATGCCCTGGGGGCTGGGGCTGGGCTGGCATGGTAGGCCTGGGGATCAAACTGCCAGCCCCTGCATCATGCCCCTGTGAGTTATTTGGCAAGCACTTTTTAACATTCTTTTCTTTTACATTTTTATTGAGTCTGGTAGTAATGTCTTTTCTACCCATTATACTTCTAAATTAAGGTCTATTAGACTGCAGCTATGATTTACAAAGATGTTCCACCTGTTAGTGTCCCCATAAATCATATTCTAGCTTGGATACACACTTGTTATGTAACTATGTGCAGACTGCTTTGTAAATTAATTTTCACTGTGTGTGAAATTCGCATCAGCTAGTATGTTTGCACCCTATTTTTTCTGATACACGTGTGCTGATCTCAAATGTGCTGTCAGAAAAGCAACTCAGATTCTGAAATCAAAGATAGAAAAATAGAAGAATTTTGTTGATATTCCCATCTAAGTAATGGCTAACAGTGAAATTCCCATATAAATCAAGGAAAATATTACTTCCTACAGTAATAATTCATTTACAATTATTATTATTATTAATTCTTCTTATTATTATTAAATTTGTGTGTTTGGTACAGGGTTTCACTACACACCTTGGACTCGCAGTGATCCTTCTATTTTCAGCTTCTGTAGTCCTGGGATTATAGGCCTGCACCACCATGTCTGTACTCGTTCTCCAGCTCAGCACATTCTCGGGGCAGGCCGGCATGGCACACAGGAACAGTAACTGAACCCTGGTCCCTGCACTTGCCAAAGCAGGCCCTTCGTTAATGATTATTAATGACTTTGGTAGCTTACAATATGTTGGGCATTATATAAACACTCCATAGGCTGAGGAGATAGTTCAGTAGAATAAGCACTAGCTTGGCAAGTGCAAGGTCCTGAGTTCAATCCCAGGTACCAAAAAAAAAAAAAAAAAAAAAAAAAAAACTGCCCCATTGTTATTTAATAATTACAAAAATTACATGGGATAGAGGATACTATTTTCACTTTAGTGACAAAGAAACTTGCTTGGGGTTATGGAATATAAGAAACTTGCTTTCAGGTGCATAGGTTGTAATGTAGCGATTTTCACTCAGTCCTGACTGTAGAACACCCATCAATACTCAGCTACATGGTGTTTACTTCAAGGTTTGAAGACCTTAATGCCATGAATGACAGCTGCATTCCAGTGCATAGCAGAGTTTAATCCAACATTAGATATTTGTTAGCGCATTTCTTATGCTTTAGTTCTGTCTGCTCGCAAATACTCTTCTAAGATGTGACAGCCTGCTTGCTGTCTTTTATCTTATTTATGCCTCATATTCCTTTCATAGGTGGCACTGGGAATTGAATCCAGAGCTACATGCCCACCCCTTTTTAATTTTTTATTTGTGACAGCGTTTTAAAGTTCCTAAGTTGCTGAAGCTGGATTGTGAACTGGATTCAAGTTTCTTCTGCTTCAGCTTCCCAGAGTGCTGGGATTGCAGGTGTGAGCACCACCACACCCAGCGTTCTTTATTCCTATACTATATCAGAGAAGCATCTTCTCATGCTTTGGCGTCTTGTTTATTCTATTTTGAGTTCCTTCTATATTAACTGCTGTCATTTTATAATTATGCTTATCAATATTTGTCAATTTTTTTTTTACTTCTACATTAGAAAAAAAAAGAATCCAAAGTAAATTTCATAAGAGAAAGAAGAGTGATTTTTGCACACTGGAGTGTTGTGCCCCTAAGTTGGGAGACTGAGGCTTGGTTCTCTGATAGCCCTAGGTAGCGGCTTCAGCGGGTTTGGGGCCAGCAGTCTCAGGAACGAATCTGGATTCTTTTTTGTTCTGAGCCTTTCTGACAGGCAGTGTGCCTCCGCTTTGCCAATGAATTCTTTTGCCTGGCCAAGCGTAAGACAGAACACAAAGCCAAGCTGTCTACAAGGGAGAGTGTTTTGCTGTTTCTGTAATCTGCTTGCGTTCACTCTTTCTTTCCTTTATGATGTTTAATTGAAATCCCAGATTAATGAGGGAGATTGGTCCCTTGTCTTGGTTGAGGACTTAATGTTGTTGCCAGTAACATTTATTTTATGTGTTTGGTACACATAAAATGTGTATCTTGTTATCTGAAAAACAAGACAGCAATATCTAAAGAAGGGAAAAACTTCAAAAAGCACAGAATGCCACTAGAAAAGTATTGGTTATGGGATGTATTTCCCTCTTACCTTTGAATCGTTAATTTGGTACTAAAGTGAAGTTTCCTTTTGTAATAATGAGTTTTGCTTGATAACTTTGGAATATCTTTGGAAAGCCAAATCTAGCCAATGCATTTAGATTTTCATTTGTTGAAGTTCAGGATTTTTAATTTTACATTATTATCTCTTTTTTTTTTTGGAACTGGGGATTGAACTCAG
This sequence comes from Ctenomys sociabilis, assembly GCA_004027165.1. Taxonomy (NCBI): domain Eukaryota; kingdom Metazoa; phylum Chordata; class Mammalia; order Rodentia; family Ctenomyidae; genus Ctenomys; species Ctenomys sociabilis. The sequence goes on from PVKA01019942.1 coordinate 4,656, forward strand.
GCCCACACACTTGCCAGGCAAGCACTTATTCTATCATGATATCTCCCGGGCCACTTAAAATTTTCTTATAGGTGTACATCTGGGAAATAACAATTGCGTCCTTATATTTTTCTTCTTTCTTTGAAGTACAACTTAAATGACATGCTGCTGCGGGTTTTTTCTTAATTTCCAAATTGCAATGTGTGGCTGATATCTACAAACCAAGAACACCTGTAGTTCAAATATTCCCTGATGGTGCTGGCATATTGCAACGTGACTCAGAGCATTTGGAGGACAGGATATGAATGTTGAAGCTGGGTAGGAATTTGTTTAGATTCTGTGGCAGATAGTTCCTGGGTGGCCTAGGAGTCTCAATAATTCCCTTTGAATACTATGATGCTATTCGTACTAAGTAATGCTGCTTTGCCGTATCTCTTCTCGATATCGGGAATTCAATGAGATCACACATACATTAGTCTTGGTGCACAGAAAGAGCAATCATTACCTATGATTTTCCCATCCTTTGAGTTTATCTCTACTATCATACATAAGTGTCAAATACAGAACTTACAGAAAGATGAGTCTGTTTTTCCACAGCATTAGGTGTGTGTGCGAACTAAGGGTTTTTCAACAGGGGAATCTGCCTTACCAGCCATGATTATTTTTGTCACTAAGCCAAAGCAGTTGGTTTTACTTGAGTCAACTCTATAAAATATCAGTTTGTCCAACCCAGGGGATTATTACTAAAATATATTTAATGACATTTAAAAATTAAATCTTATTTTATAGCTATCTGGAGAACTGGTTACTAAAGTAAGTCATGTGCTTAAACATTTTGGGTAAAGTAAAGAATTCTGGACTTAAAGGAGTGGCTAGAGCTCTTGCCTGGAATGATTAGGACTAGAGACAACCCCGAGTTCTGAATAAAATAAATAAATAATATTAATAATAATACAAGATAGGGGCTGGCGAGATAGCTCAGTGGCCTGGAAAGTGCAAAGTTTTGAGTTTTATCCCCAGTACCCCCCAAAAAATATACAAGACACTTTTGGAAACTGAATGATCATTTATTAGTTAATATGTTTATATTTTCATACTGTGCTTTTGAAAGAGGAGCCAAAATCATAGACATAGAGTACTCTGGTCTTCAAAATCTTATTTTTATTTATATATATTCATTTTTGTTTGTGTTTGTGTGCCAGGAATTGAGTCCACAGTCTTTCATAAGCTAAATGTCAGTTCTATCTCTGAACTATCTTTAGTCCTGCTATGCATTCTTACAATTTAGATAAATCTTAGGGTCAGACTAAATGTCCATCAATAGGCAGATGGATAAAGAAAACAGGTTATTTATATAAAATGGAGCACTAACCTGGCATAAAGCAGAATAAATTTAAGTCACTTGCTGAAAAATAGGTACCAGTGTTAAGTGAAATAAAATCAGACTCACAAGCTTAGATATTACATGATGTATATTAGTAAAATACAAAAAGTAAAATTATACACACACACACACACACACACACACACACATATATATGATACATAAAATATAAGAGATACATAAAACGGAAAAGAACCATGAGCTGGAGGAAAAGGGAAAAGAGGGAAGAGGAAGAGGGCGAAGGACGGGTTAGGATGTGTTTTGTACTTGTCCCAACTTCCCAAAAGGAACACAGCCAGTACCCACTGCAAACATACATTACTAAAAATTAAAAAGTACCAAGAACATTTCCAGCTGAAGGCAAGGATGATGTATTTTGTAGCATTGGTTTACATTTTTATGGAACAATACAGAAATACATCAGGTGTATTTGCATTCTCCATACCTTAGAATTTTATTTTAAAATATCTCCAAGAGTCAAAGGAAAACTAGAAAAAATCCTCATACGTATTGAATATCTTTACGTAGAGACTGTGATAAAGATTTTGCTAAACTGTTGCACTCAGCATCATGGCAATGCTGTGAAAAATGCTATTATTTTATTATTGAGAAAGTGAAGCTTGAAAGACAAAGCAAAGTATTTATGGTCATTTGGCAGAAAAATATCAAAGTCAACATTTCAAAACAGGTCTCTTAGTTGTTGGACTCCTTACTAATTCCAGTAATTACTCTTCCTTTAGGACTCTATTTAGGGAGACTGCGCGTCTAAGATGTGTGTCATATTTATGCTTTTTTATTCTTATTTCAAAATATCTTATTAATTTCTTGAGGTTTAAATTTTCATTTTCCTACAGAAGTAAATCTACAACTTTGCTGTGAGGCTAGCTTCAGTAGGGTTAGGAAAGAGTTAATGTTTTTCCTTTCCTGGTAGAAGATGAAAGGTAGTGTAGCTCAAAGCCACAAAGCTGAGTATTTATTAAACACACTAACTTTCCTTTCATCTTGTTGGCCAGTGTTCCCTACCATAATCTAATTTCCTCTAAAATTTTCCATAGAGTAGAATCGTGGTTCCAAATCCTAAGCTGCTGAAGGAATTATTTAATGACCAGTGGTGAGCTCCGGGGAGCTCATCTCAGAACTGGTAAAAAAGGGAGAAAACTCGTGGGAGCTTGGAAGTCTCACTAAAATATTCTGCTCTTTGCAATTAAGGACTTCCTGGAGGTATCGAGGAAGTTTGAGATGATTTTAAAGGGCTCTAATTGTTCTGGGTGAAAGAATTTGATACTCTGTCCCATTGTAGAACTCATGCTACAGTATTTCTTATCCATTTGTCAAGTAAAAGGTGTGGGTTATAAGTAATCAGAAAAATAGTAAGGATGTCTTCATGTATTGTTTTCATTTTATACACTTATTCAACTGGAATTTACTGGAAGCCCATTTCAATCTAGATTATCATGTTACGCTATCAACTTGATAAAGATTCAGCCTTAACTAAAATATAAGGTAAAGGGAATATGTAGACATGTACTTATAATATTTTATGATGATTACCATTCTATAGGTAGTTAGAGAGCACATATGTAAAAGTAAGAAGGAAGGGTTTTCATTAATAAACGAAGTTTATTAAATGACAATGAAAGTCATTTTAACTACCAATATTCATTGATTTCTTAATGTTAATCAACACAAGGTGATGGCTTTATATAAAATATTTTTAATACATACTGATTATATAAAGTAGTGGGTTTAATTTTGGCATATCGATACATGTATACAATATTTTATTTATTTATTTATTTATTTATTTATTTATTTATTTATTTATTTATTGGTAGAGCCAGGGATTGAACTCAGGCCCTTGCACTTGCCAGGAAGTGCTTATTCCACTGAGCCATCTCCTGGGCCTCTGTATACAATATTTTAATAGTTTTTCTGCACATGAATTATTGCAACTACACATCACTATTTCTGATTTTCTATGGCCAAGAAATTCATCTCATGGTATTCCCTACTTGGAAAAGACCAAATCTCTAAAAAGTAATCTCTTAAAATTGACTTCCTATGAATAGAAAGTTAAAGAATTAAACTTATTTTCTTCTACCTTTACTTTCTTTTCTTTTGTCTTACCCATTTCCTGTCTTTTCTTTCCTCTTTTCTTTTCTTAATTTTCCAAGTTTCGTATTTCTTTCTCTTCCTACCTCAAATTATTGTAATACTAATTATTCACATCTAGTAAATTATTCTCTTTATGCATCTTGATTTCCTTAATTCATGTCTTAATCACCAAATGTTTGCGTTTCTCTGGGAATAGAAAATACAGAAATAAGCACAGTACAAGCTCTGACGTGCTGATGCTCATGAGCAGGTGAGAAAAATACGAATATGTGATTATGATACAGCATAGTAGGTGCTGTGGTAAGGATCTGTGCCACCAAATTCCAAAGGTGGGCTGGAAGGTCCTAGTTCAATGTTCCTAAAGTCTTCTTGGAAGTGATGATTCATACAAGACTGTGAGGTAGAATTGTTATCCCAGAAGTTTAGTATCCTACAGATACGGGAAGCACAGGAGTCTGTCGAAGCTTTGGGCTAGCAGGAACTTAGAGTGTCCATGGAGGTTCTGGGTGGAGCGGATTCTCTTTCCCATGAAGTTAGTGTCTTTCTTATGCTGCCTTTGAGAGAACAGTTGAAGTAATAATTTCTTATGCAAGCCACAAGCTATAGATAGAATGTGTTGAATCCATGACCCTAACACCCAGTGTGATGGTATTTATAAATGGGGATCTTTGGTCACAAGGGTGTGGGGCTTTCATGGTGGAACTAGTGTCCATAAAGGATGACATCCGAGAAACTTTAAATGTCTCTGTTTCTTATCTCTGGCATATGAGGATGCAATGAGTAAGGGATTCCTCAACCTGAGAAGAGGGCTTTCACCAACCCAGACATGGGATCTGCTTCACCTTAATCTTGGATTCCTCAGCCTTCAGAACTGCAAAAAATAGAGGGTTTAAAATTTTTTAAAAATAATTTTATTGAGAAAAAATAGCAATAAGGCAGTTTCAAAACCTATTAGTAAGATAGTTTAAATAATTAATATATTGCACATTGCTGTCTTAGTGGTTATTCATTGTACAAGATGCAGACATGATATCTTGTCCACAAACATTATTAGAACAAATCTTTCTATTCATTTAGTTAAGAGAATGAAGCTATATATCTATCCTATTTGAATATAGAGATACAAAAAGGTTGTTCATTTGTATTGCCTTTTTTGTTTAATTTAGTTAGAGAGGTGTATTCCATTGCCATTTAAATATTATAGGTGTGTGAATTCAGTAAAATGTTCCAACATAAGCCAACAGTCTATAATAGTAGTGGGTTTTCTGTAAGACTGAGGATCAGTGGAATAGATTAGAAGACACAGAAACCTCTACAAACACACTCAGACACCTTATCTTTGACAAAGGGGCCAAACATGCTCACTGGAAGAAAGATAGCCTCTTTACAAATGGTGCTGGAAAAGCTGGCTCTCTACATGCCAAAAACTAAAACTTGACCTAGATCTGTCACCATGCACTAAGCTAAAGTCAAAATGGATTAGAGGTTTGTTGTTTAATCCATGTCATCAATAGCGATTCATCGTAGTGGACTAAGCTGGGCAAGATGCTATATATGCATAGCAGAAGAGCTGATGGTCGATGTTTACAGAGCTAAATCCTTGGGCTGAACCTTCCATAGCCTCAGATGAGCTGAGTGGCTCTAGGCTCCATCTCAGTGTAGAACAACAGCAACAACAACAAAAAAACAGTGTAAATGGACATGGACTTAACAAATGAAGGAAGCGTTACATTAAGAAGTTGAATTATGACAAACCCTGTGTCCTGAACTTTACATATAGTCTCATTTAATCATCATTACTGTACTTTTCTCAGAAGGAAAACCTCTTTGCTTTCAAGTTCACTGACCCCCAGAGGAATCTGAGTGTCTTTCACTAGGAAACTCTTTTTCCAGCTTGTTTTGGTCAAATTTTTACCCTGCGAAGTGATGCACAGAAGAGAAAGAGACTGTCATGGCCTCTTTGTCTTCAACTGTACTCATGCAGGACACTGCCATGGTATCCAGGCCCTCAGCTGGATTCTTTGGGTCTTTAGTGTGTGGACAAACTTCCTGTACTCTTTGTATTATTTTTTAAAGTGACTTTTACAAAATAATCCTATAATTATATGTCCTGTATTGTTTCCCTTGCAAACCCTGATATGACTGGCAGTGGAACATTATTGTGTATATAAAATGAATAAAGTACTGTTATACACAAATATGCATGTGTCTTAAAACCATTATGCTAACTGAAAGAGGCCAGACTCAGAAGATTATACACTATGCAGCTCAAATGTTATGAAATGCAAGAATAGGCAAAAATATAGTGAAAGAAACAGATAACTTATTGCCAGGAGCTCACAGAGAAGGAGTGAGGATTTCTTGCTGAGGAAAACTTTATTTTTTACAAAGAAGGGGAGCTCAACCAAGCCAGGAGGTTAGGAAAGCTAATATCAGGATGACTGTCAGATGGAAAAAGGTAAAATGAGTAATAAGAATGGATAAGAAGGAAATTTTCAGGAAGGGTAACATGGCTGGTTTTAAAGAGCAAAAGCAAGTAGAGGCTCTGAGGGAAAAGAAAACACCAAGGCATATTGAACATACAGGTAAGAAACATAATTTAATCAGTGTTCTACATAAGAAGTAAGGAAAAATAAATAAAGATGTTACTTTTTTAAATTTTGCAGAATACAAAATGGTAAAAAAAAAAAAAAAAAGAAAGGAAAACAAAACAAAACCTGAAACTGCAATTTACGAACAAAAGCAATAGATTTGTGAGAACTGGGCAGGGATAAAATGAGTCATGATTATTGAATATAAAGAGCCTTTGAGACATGTCAGTACATTCATTAGAGGGCCACTGAATGTTATTTATTAAAATGTGTATAGTTTCTAACATCTTATCTATTATTTTCTACTGTCTTTAAAATAAATTAAAAAAATAAAAAAAAACAAGGACAAAATTAAAGCTATTGAAAGGAGGAGTTAATGTTTAACTTTTTGATCAATCCTGCATGTTTATATCTGCCAATCTGCACAACAAATTTGAGGAAAATAATACACAATAGAACAACCATTGCTAATTTTTCATTCTTACTTTCAACTTCTGTACCATTTTTATTGTTTTATGTTGCTTTGTTTTTGTCTTTGATTTGTTTTGGAATAAACCTGAGATTGAGATGCTAGTTTCTGAGATATACACACACTGGTCATTGCAAAAAACAAATGACAAAAAAGAATGAGTTAAACAAAATAACTAGATAAACATGGAACAAGTTGAGAAATATGATGAATGAATTCACAGTTAGAAGAATAGGATAGTTCAGAAGCCAAGGGAAGAGCAAAGTTGAGTGTACACAAACATGAAATATCAGATGCCCAGTAAGGTAAAAAGTGAAAACTGCATGTGTAGACTGGCAAGGAGGAGGACAGAGGACACTCTAAAGGGGACTTCCATGGCATGGAGATGGGGAAGATGCTGGAAACAAAGCTCTGAGAAGAGTGTGGAAGGCAATGAGATGAAGGTTGTTTTTTTTTTTTTTTTTTTTCTCTTTTGGTGGTACCAGGGATCAAACTCAGGACCTTGCACTAGCCAGGCAAGCACTTATTCCACTGAACTATCTCCCAGGACAAGATGGACAAGATGGAGTTATTTAATAGCAATTCGCAGAAGACCTTTTTAGGGTACAGGAAACAAGAGAAGGAGGGAGGGAAGGAGGAAGGGAGAGAGAGAGAGAGAGAGAGAGAGAGAGAGAGAGAGAGAGAGAGAGAGAGAGAGAGAGAGAGAGAGAGAGAGAGAACCAGGACTTACAGACAGTGCCTTCTCCATATGCTAACCATGTGTAGCAACTAGAGAGGACAAGAAGGATGACGTGAGATTCTGAAGAAGGCAGGAAGGTATAAAACCAAGCACATGATAAGATATAGGATATTTCTCTTATCCTTTTGGTAAGATATAGGATATTTCTTCCAATCTAGTCAAATGGAGGAGGAAAAATTGAGTAAATATTTTTATGGCAGAAAGTTGGCATTTTGACTTCTGCTTTCCATTTTTTTGTGTGTGACATCAGAGTCATATGGGGAACAAAGGAGAGATGGGATCATGTGTTTGTGTGCAGAGGAGATACTGTGTCAGAGAAGGGGAACACACTGCCTGTAAGAACATAAAGCAGCTCTGGATATTATTGGGGCTCTGTATAAGGTTGAAGATCATGAATTAAGACCATTTCTTATTCAGAGTGATTTTTATTCTTTTCCCTGAAAAAATCCAAGGCAACCAAGTACAGGATGGAAAAGATAGTATATTGGGTCTAATCAGGTTTTGGGCGTTTATATTGAGTTTATGATAAGATGTCACACCAGACATTCCAAAACTTGAGAAAACTGATGTGATGATCAATGTAGTCTTGCCTTAGTGAAAGAAATGGAGTCTGGGTGTTTGGAGAAGGGAACAAAAAGTTCAAGTGTTTACAACCCTATACAGTGATATATTGGAGATGCTTCGATTACACACTGTTGCTGAAGTAGAAAATTGTTATCATTGAAAATGAAGAAGATGAAGGATGATAGAAAGATTACCTAATTGCTGAAGTCTTCAAAGATACTAGCAATGCTTAGGGTGGTGAGAAAGATATGAAGGCATAGGCCAGTCTTTCTGGTATATGATCAGAACTGATATTATTTAGATGATAGTGCCTAGGTGCACCATAGCAGGGCCAAAGACAAACATCTTGAAGAAGTTAGAGTTATATGCAAGGACTGATGAAATCTAATGCAGAAGTGGCTCTTAGAAGCTCTTGGAAGAAGGAGACCAATTCCCACCCTTTAATTCCACAGGACATGGGAGGATATCACCTTTTGGTTGGCTGTGTGGCTGGAGTCAGTAGAGTTCACTGAGACTTCACTGGTTCAGTGTTGCTGAACTGGATGGAATGGAAGGGTTTTGGCAGCAGGGAATCCCGCAGCATGGATCAGCAAGCATGAGCTCATGGAGGCCATGAGCTTCTGCAGCTTTCTCCATTTATGGAGTAGGTGTTTTGTTTGTCAAGCAATGTGATGTAGGTATAAAATAAGTAATTATGAAAGAATGTTATTATCATCGCTACAATTCTAGATACATGTGATGCTGCACCCCCGAAAAAAATCAGCCTAATGAGATAAGCTTAATCTGAGTTGAGGGAAAGATAAAGAGATAATAGTTTGCCAAATGAAAAGGATTGGATCATTCAGTAAAAGATAATTTTATTTCTCCAGGTAAAACTTTCAACAGTATAAAATGTCAGATTTCCTAATCATCACAATGACGTTTTTACCCTTCAACCATAATGGAGCTGGAAACCTGAATGATTGATTTAACTTTTCCTTTGTTGACAACAGCAAAGGGTCTAGAAAATGGAGCTGTGGGGAAGAGTTATGCCCTTCCAACTCGTTAGAACACAATGCCCCAGACCTGTTTGCACAATCTGATAAATTTTGATGAAAGGCTTATATTTTCATAACTGACATCAACATCCACAAGTAGATGGATTGCTATGATTTCCAAGTCAGAAAAAAGAGATTACTTGGAAGTGGAAACTTTCCTTACCTCATTGCTCTGTAGAGGGCCTGCTTTTGGGGTCTTTATGTAACTGGAAGTTCTCTTTTGCCTTTTCATCCCCTGAATCTCCCCCAAGGATGTTTCTAAAGAACACAACCTGCTCGCTGGTCATGCTGCTTTTCCAGGAGTGCAGAAGATAGATTAGACACTTTAAAATGCAGTTGCTTCCCTTAAGCTAGTCTAACCCCTACCCACAACTTCTGGTCAATGCTCTTAACATTGATTGTCCCAGAGGCTCCTTTTGTTTTTCACAAATTATTCATTTTGATCTTACAAGTTTTTAAAAAATGCTGAAACCTTTGGCATATTTTTATTTGCTTACATTTTGTACATTTTTCAAAGTCCCAAATGTTGGCTCCAACATCTACACATTCATTAAGTCATTCACTTTGGAAATAAATACATTCATTTAATTTTGTACTGAGTTAGGATTGGCAGATATCTGGTTTTCCATTTTTTAAAATCTATTTGATAGCATACAGTTAAGAGCACAAACTATAGAATCAGGATGCCTGTCTCATTAACTCTTCTGTAGTTTCTGGGGCAAATACTTGACACTCAAATTTTCTTTCTTTCTTTTTTTCAGAATCAGGAGTTGAACTCAGACCCTTGTGTTTGCCAGGGAAGTGCTTATTCTACTGAGTCAACTGCCCAGCCCTTTGACACTCAAATTTGGTGAAGGAAAGATTTATTTAGAGCACAGTTACTGGAAGTTCCATTCTATACTTAGCTGGCTCCAAGGCAGAGCTGCTCATGTCAGAAAGCAACCTTTCATGGCTGCATCAAAGAGCAAGAGAGCCAAGGGAGTTTCAGCAGCTCAGGTAGCCAGCTAGCCTCTTTCCCCTCCTTACATTGTACTGCAAATTAACCTGTCCCAGAGCAGGTGCAGCGTCCACACTCACAATCAGCCACAGACTCCAGAAGCCGCCCCATGATTCCATGAGGCTTTGGGGGGACTCCTATACACAAACCATAACTATGCTGGAGAATAACTCTCAGTACTGGAACTGCCTACACGATCTTGAGCATCTTATTTAATCTCTGTCTGGGATATTTTCCACTTGTGTAATGGATATAAGAACTTGTCCTTTGTGAGAACTCAATTTGTTTACAAATACACAGTGATTAAAACAGAGCCTGGTGAAACATAATAGCTATAGATATCGTTGTTGTTATTTACTTAACAATCTTTGGATTGCTCTGTAAAAGAAAACCTCCTGGGAAGACAAGAGAAGTATAGTAAAATTTCTGAAGTAGATAAGATTTGAGGATAGAGATGCCAAGAGGTATCAAGCAGTTGTCATACAAATGATTGTCAGATTCCCATGCTATAAGACTATGATTTATTATTTCCTCTCCTTATATTGAATTAGTGAGATGATTAATAACATGTAAGAATGGAGCGGTTGTCAGGACAGAGAGAAGCTGAGCCTAAGTATTATTATTATTATCATTTTTTTATTTTTATTTTTTTGTCTTTTTGAGACAGGGTCTCACCATGCAGTTCAGGCTGGCCTTAAGCTCACTTTGTAGCTCAGGCTGGTCTCAAACTCACAACAATCCTCCTGCCTCAGCCTCCCGAATGCGAGGATTACAGGCATGTGCCACCATGCCCAGCTGAGCCAGAGTATTAAAAGGAATTTGTAAACACCTTAGCAGTGAGATGGGGGAAAGATATTTTGAGACTGGTGATATTCTGCTTTGTTGATAGTTGTTTTCATGGCAACCACAAAGATTTCTCTTCTGAGTCCTCTCTTCCTGTTGTATAAATTGCGCTTTTCACGAATGTAAACAGAACTGTGAATACTCAAAGAAACAATAATTTTTCCCAGTTGGGTAATAATGGAAGGATCAAGATTCTAAGTCATAGCAAGCTCTGGGGTTCCTGGGAATTTGCAACCCTGGAGGAGAATGTGGGGTCCATAGGCTGCACACTCATTTTCTGAGACCTCAATGCCAAGTCTGGCTTCTCCACCAACACCAAGAAGCAGCTGCATAGTCATCACAGATCAGAGCTTCGGGGGTCCACACCTGTCATGCCTGACACAGCTAAGCCACCAGCCCTTTAAGGACGAGGCTGGCGGGCTGGGAAATCTGACAGGCACCTGCTCCTCACCTTGACCTTCCGTATCACATGCTGCTGCTCGGAACCTCTCCAAATGCTGGAGGCTTCAGACTCTGTGCTGGCAGAATTTCATATTTAGCCAGGGAGTCAGCCCATCAATTAAATTTCATTTAATCTTTCTGACAACTCCAAGAGGCAAGTCATACTTCATTTTGAAGAATAAAACACTAAGATGAGGAAATTCATATTTAAAGTGTGGATAGAGCTTAGGGTCTCATAAGTCACAACTGGATGGCTTAGTGGTTTGGCCAAGATGTGACTGTGAAACCTTGAGAAAAACAACTGAATTCTAGGAGCTCATGGCTTCTCTGCACAAAGAAGTCTTGCAAGATCATGTGTGTTACAAAGGGGGAGGGTCAGGTTCTTGGAAAATACCAGAAAAATAGCAGTATTCTTTTGTTATTCCCTTGCAGACAACATTTTGCAAAGTTGTAGACATTAAATGCCTAATAACTGAGAGAGGAAAATGAAGTGAAATTATCTTCCTAACCTGGATCACTGCTATCACATTAATTATTTAAATTTTTTTTGTCTTTTAAAAGAGCACAAAATGGTATTAAAACAGAGTAAATTACAAATTATACAGAGTTTCACTAAATAAAATAATATGAATTTGACAGTATTTGTTGTATTGCATATTTTCTTCAAATTAGTTGTCCAGATTATCAGATGTATACGTACAAAATTGGAAGAAGAAAAACAGATGGGTGGCAAGATATGTCATGGGTTGGTGAGACAGCTAAGAGAACTAAAGCATGTGCTTAGAGAAGCTTAGGCAAATGGAGTGACCATAGTTGAATCCCTGGCACCATATGCTGTGCCAGTCCTGCCCCTTGGGTGGGATGAGGTAGCTAGAATTCTCACGTAGTGACGCATGCCTATAATCCCAGAGCTGAGGAGGCTAAACGCAGGATACCATGAGTCTGAGATTCAAGAAAAGTGCTAGAAGTTTAGAACTACACTGTCCCTAGTCAAATGAGTTTGAGCTGGGCTGGAATTAGCTGGTTCTGGACTGGAAGGGTCAGGTTATCTTAGAACCTTTCAAGGGCCAGTTAATCTAGGCTTCTGTCTCAGAGATTGTTGTTCTCTTTTGAAGTAAGTTCCAGGTAATAGAGAAAAAAAATATTCCTCCACTGTTTTCTGGCTTTAAGACCATGCCCCGGTCATGGCGGTGAAACAAGGGAGTGAGTGTCCACCTTCTGAATGTAGAAGCAGAGCAAACACTGCCCCTAGGACTCTTGATGGAGAACCCTCTGTGCTATAGACCAAGGCCTATTTTCTTCCTCCTGCAGCCAAAGTGGGGATGAAAAGAGGGTCTGCCTATCCCAGGACTGACTTAGATGAAAGAGTCTTTGTGCAAGGTAGGCCATTTGTCAAGCCAGGGCCATTTTAGACTATAAATTAACTCCAGGGGCAATGCTGATTACAGCAACTTTACATCCAAACCTAGGGCCCCACCACTGCCAGCCACTTTGCAAACGTGTAACTGGTGTGCACTTTTGATGAACTGGTGTTTTCTTGTGGTGTGGGGATACTTTCTTCAGATTTTTAAGTATTTAATTTTTATTGCATTTGAGGAATTAGGGAGGAGGGAGGGAAAAAAACTTAAAAAGAGAAGCATTTTGAGAGAATTTAACCAATGTTCCAAAGACCTATGTTGATGAAATAGTGCAGTTCAAGTGAAAACAAATTGAGTTTGGAAAGGAAAATTTCCTCCACCCAGTGGCAGTTGGAGCTTCCCTTCTGGGTAGCTTCTAACTTCCTGGAGCCACGTTTACTTTGCTGAGCAGACTAAATCAGTTAATTCGCCAGCTTTTCCTTGCCCCTGCCAGACCTCACTCCAGGAGGCTTTCCAGGGCCAAGGGAGCTCACCAAGCCCTCCATCTGCCTGACTCACTCCCTGGGGGCCAAATGTCCACAGGGCGAGGTTCTCTGTCCTAATTCAAGAAGGCTCAAAGTCAAGACAGAAGGTTTTTTCTTTCCATCCACAAATAGCAAGGCAATGATGTAGCCGCAGCTAAATACTCCTTGCATGGCAGCAGCCGTGTGCTAAGAGCTTTATGTTGATTAAATATACATTTTCCTCAGCTACAGGATGCAGACAGCTAATAGTTTTCTGGTTTTACAGAGGAGGTGTTTGATATTCAGAGAGTAGCTAATTTCGCTAAGGTATATATGTGCAACTGACTTGGGGTTCTAAATCAGACCCTCTGACTTTATTTCTGGGTTTTAGCATTCAGTTCTGTGTCTGGGATGTTGAGAGTATTATTGCAGCTCTCCAGTAAGCCACTCGCTCAGTACTGGGTTTTGAGCTGGATGATGGGGACACGATGATGGGATTCCTTTCAGGGCTCTTCTGAGAGGGAGCAGAAATCCTAGAGGGGAGACTTTTGTAAGAACAAAATCATCAGAACAGTGACAGTGCCTGGCAGAAAAGTTTAGAAGTGTGAAGGAAGATTGGGAAATCATATCTGGTTCTGATCAAGAATGAGAGGCTATAACATTTTTTGAAAAGCATATAATTCTTGGGTAAGAACTAAGTAATGTAAAAAACAGTTTTTTATTTAGAGAATTATTGACAAAGATACCAATAGGGACAAACCCACAGAAGCTTGAATTGGAATAATTGCAGACAGGTAGTGCCTGAAATTGCTCTAGTGTCAGTGTAAAGGGGATTGGACAAAAAATGTCCATAAACATTTGATATTCCAGCTCCTTTTGTAGTTAGTTAAAGCAATATTTGGATCTCATTTCTGGTCAACAGAATGATACCAGAACATTATATCCATGTCTTCTAGGTCAGCACCACAAACCAATTAGTTAGTCATTTTTTTCTTCTTTTCCTGTACTCTGGCAGAGAACTTTGAGACCCCAAAGTATGGTGATTCCCAACCACAGAAAAACAAGGTTTAGAGCTAATGCTCAGGGACATAATACCTCCACTGGATGATGATCTTATTAGAAAGATGACTAAAAAAATATTTATTTTATCAGGGTGCTAAAAATTTGGGATTATTTGTTCCAGTTTATTGTGACTAATCCTGGAGAGAAAGAGAGATAAGAGAGACTTAGTCATTCGTCATTGACCACCTTATGCATAAGGTGAATTTAAGATTTATCTGAAAGTAGATAGGAAACCATTGAGTGTGTTGAGCAAGGAAGTGGTACATTGTGTGGTTGAGGGAGTTTGCTTGGGTGCTTGGGTACAAGGGTTGAGGTTACTGTCAATACTGTGGGAATGGAGATGGGGCCCCTGGCTGGTGGTGCTGGCTTTCAAATGTGTTGAATCTCTGTCATATTATTCTGTTCTGGAACACTGTGAACACTGTAGACTCCAAGGCCTTAGAAAAAATATAGCGAAGACTCAGGACAAAGGAGAACCTGTACGGCAATATTATGAGACTCAGGTGAGCTCCAAATTTTCTGAACAAGGAGATTGTGGAGCCACAGAGGAAAGAGATTGAAGTTCTATAGTGTGCCTGGGGAGAGTCACATGAAGAGAAAACTTTCTTTCAGGCTCTCACAGAGAGCAATCTGGTCAAGCATTGGCCGTGACTCATCCACATGGAGGACACAGACAAAGGAAT
>PVKA01019942.1:19520-41305 GCA_004027165.1 Ctenomys sociabilis
TATATAAGTTTGGATCTACCTAGGTCTTAACCATCCAGCAGAAAAGCATAAATGTATAAAAATGAAGTATACATCGTGAGCCCATAATATTAAGCTGAGCTGTAAATGGATATGGTCGACAATTTATTTGAATAACTCCCTATGGTTGCAGAATGCTGGACTGTGTTGGATTGTGGTGTCGAGTTCAAGAACCTAAGGTAGTTGAATGTCAATGGAGTGCCCACTTTTGACAGGTGTAGACAGAGGAAGGGTTGTAGAAAGAAAATATCATGATGTGTGTGTATAGACAGTACAGTTGGGATAGATAATGCTGTGCTTCTACATAATTCTATGATAGGCAAGATCTGCACTGATGGTGGTTGGATAGGATATTATGTCGGCTTTTGGTGCTATGGTCATCCACTAGGTAAATAATTATTGAATCTTTGATATAATTCAGCTATAAAAAAACCTGTAAATGTAGTTTCATGTATGCACCTTGTACAATACCAAAACCTTATGAAGACAGTTTGCAATGTATTAATTCATCGACTCTGTATGGTTAAGGTGTCTTGAAACTGTCTGATTGACATTTGTATTTTAATAAAATAAAAATAAATGGAAAAAAAATAAAAAAAAGAAAAAAGAAATAATCAGCTGAAAATATAAAAAAAAAATAAAAATCTTGGTAAAAAAAAAAAAGAAAAAATATAAGTTGGTGTAACAACAGAATAAATGGATGAAGGACTTCATCACAGCCAAATAGCTTATGCTAGTCAGTTTCCTCGGGCTTAGTCTGCAAGAATATTTCATTCAAGACTCACAGCAACCCAGGAGGTAAACACCATGATTCCCCTGAGATGGGTGAGGAAGCAGAACCTTAGGCGGTCTGGGCCACTTGCTCAAAAAGCTATCACTACCATATTCTAGAGTTGAGGTTCTTGCTTATATTCCTTTCATCACCTCTTCTTGTTAAGTAATCTTTAAGTAAGAAATCACATTCTGAGTTGAATTTAAGAGTGATTATTACAGAATCTCTTGTAAGTGCACCCTTAACTTATGGACTCAATTCCTCTGCAAAGGCTGGTATTAATTTTATTTTACTTTTGTAGTTTTAAGGAAGGATTGATAGGGTATTCAGGGTTTCACTACTAGATCGATAGGCTATTCAGGGTTTCACTACTAGATTGGACTCTTAGTGATCGCCTGTTTACAGCCTTTAATCCCAAGAGCAGGGATTAAAGGTGCAATTGCAGTCTCAGCCTGCCCTGTGGTGGGGCCAGCATGGCAGGCCAGGGGATTGAACCCCTGGGTGCTGTGTCTGCTTGCAGGCACTTTAATTTGCTGAGCTATTTGGCCAGCCCTATGTAAGTTAAAATGTCAGTTGAAGGCTCACGATCCTCTCTACAGCCTTCAAAGTCTCTCGCCGGTACATAGGGTGCTCTCAGTGTCCTTAGAGAGACATTGGCTGAGGGTTTCTCTACTAACCTCATACAGGAAAGGACGGTGTGATGCTCCTTCCAGAATTCTTTAAGGATTAAATCTGTATCTGAGACCATCTGGAAGCACAAGCTGCTGACACTTGGGTTATAATTCAAGACTTTGTAAGTTAAAAGTAAAATTACAGTCACAAACCAAACAGTTTGTATGTCAAACCAGTTGTAATTCTACTTCTTGCTTACTTACCTTCAGCTTGGTATATGCAGGAATAGTGTTGGGCTTCCTTTGTCTTTGATTCAAGGGGATTCAGAAAGCTCAGATATGGTGATCAAAGTTTCTGTCCACAGTCAGATGAAATGAAGCCCACGGACTCGGGAAGGAAAAGGTTAGGCAGGCCTGATTAGACATTCTTTTCTTTTCCTGGAGATGTCTCCCCTCCACACCAGAAAGTATGTAACCTGGTCAAATCCGCACGTAAACATGTGGTGAGGAACTCTAGGAAAAACCGCTGGTGTTATTTATCAGTGGCAGACTCATATCTCTGGAACATGTTTGACAGCACGAATCTTATCACTCTAGGATTACTCAATGTAAATAAGCTGGAATCTGGCTCTAGGGAGCACGGCTCCTGGAAAAATGTCACATCAGTGCTGCAGCTATGGAAGTCTAAAATGGAGACTTTCAATGCCAGAAGGACTTATTTTTCATACAATTGATATGTTTGTATGCATGTTTTAGAGACCTAGATG
Source organism: Ctenomys sociabilis (assembly GCA_004027165.1). Lineage (NCBI taxonomy): Eukaryota > Metazoa > Chordata > Mammalia > Rodentia > Ctenomyidae > Ctenomys > Ctenomys sociabilis. Next base: position 21,689 of record PVKA01019942.1, read on the forward strand.
TTCCAGGTAGCTTGGACCAAGTCTCAGTAAATGTGGTGAGAAAGGGCCTGAGGAGAGCGATGGTTCTAGAAGGCTGCTCCTTGACTTTCCTGTGCTTTGTGATTGTTTGTAGGGTGGAAATTATGAGTTGACTTGATACTAAGCTACCTAGTGGATTCCTTAGAATCTAATTTGAAAGTTGAATTCTCGTGTTATCTCCAAATGCAGCCTTATCCGAGATCACATAGTTTACCAGCAATGGAAGACACAGTTTAGACTCACTGTCTACAATACTGACCAAAAATCAGCACAGTTCTACTCAAACTTTTCATCATTTCTATGGTTGAGAATAATACTAATGACGATGAGATGATAATCATGAGAAGAGTGACATTGATGAGGTGGACAGTGTTGCTGGTGATTCCACAATGTGACACACAGAACAGCTCACTTTTATTTCTTACTTTGTGTCAGGTTTAGTATTGCACAGTTTATAAAAACCATGTGACCAACACAAAGGTGTAAAAGCCCATGTGCCATGCAGAGTTACTTTCGTGGGTCAGGCAACAGCCAATGAGGGCCTAGGCTAGAAGGATAGCAATAGTGATGGAGATAAGTCTGCTGACATGGAATTTATTTTGGTTGTGTCCTCATACAAACACACTACGTAAATTCATAATGGATATTTGTGATCAGGCCCTTAGCTTGGAGAAGGCTGTGGAAGCAGACAGCAGTTTGTCCTCATTCATTTTGATGAACTGTGCACTTCCCTTACATGGGTTAAAATTATCTTCTTTGTCTCAGGGATGGGTTTAGTTTGGATAGTTACAAACATTTGACAGGAGGCACTCCTAGTAGCCCCATTAACCAAAGGCTGGGTATAGAAAAAGCTGGAGATCAGATCTGCTATGCCCTGTTCCAAAAAATAAAATTCATCCTGGTCCAGAAATAATTAGACGAAAGTCTCACAGTGACAGCGAGGAGAATAGTAGAGCTATGATGGACAGGTTTTTGGCATGTTTTTTCAGGATACAACAAGGTCTGCCCAGTGACCAAGAGAGCAGGGGTCACTGAGGAATTGTGGCTAGGAATGCATTGAATGGGGGAGGGGGAGGAAAAAAAGGAGGAGAGGAAAGGAAGGTTGTGATCTGGGACTGTGCCCGGTTTGCCTTTGTACATGAGTTCCTTGACAGCACTTTCTGTGCAAAGTCAGGGACTAACTGAAGCTTAATTCAGATTCTATGAATGTTCCTTAAGGAGACAGACTAAGGAATGATCTGATGAAATGCACAGGAAAGAAGGCCTTGGCAAAGGCACAGGGACAAATGAGCTGAGAATATGGGGTGGAGATCCTGCCAAGGCCCCCTTCCCCCAGGACCACCCTTGATGCATCCGGAGAAATCAATCAATTGGACGGGCTGGATGGCTCCCACAGAGCAGCAAGTGGAGACCCCTAGGAGGGTGAGCAGTCTTCCATTAGCAGCCAGGATTTGGGCCTCCACAAAGCATTAAGGCGGGTCAGTGGAAGCAGAGGCTTGGTGCGCCATCTCTGAATATCCTGTGGGTGGCTCAGCTGTGCCAATGCTGTGCCCATTCCTGGACCATGCCCAGAAAATTACAGTCCCGCCTCCCTTTATGTGAAGTCTGGAGCGGGGGACGTGACGTGGTTTCACTGGTTGAGTGAACTGGAAAGAGCAGTAAGCATGTCATGGAGGGTTCACAAAAGTCACTGAGCCAAAAACATTCTCTGTCCTTCCCCTGGAGTGGTTGGTACTCCCCAATTCCTTTCCTCAGGGTAAGTAGTATTCTTTTCTTCTCTGTCTCTCTAGTTGGGCATTTTTTGGTTTAGATTGAGACTTTCCACCAAATGCCATATGTGACTGGAAGCTGACTGGATCACAGGAGTGCTATATTCCTAGCAGGTCACATAGCTGGGATCCTGTTGTGCTGTTAGAAAAGTGTGTCTTTGTCCCTAACTATTCGTTTCTTGTGCTGGGCCCTGGCTGCCATGGGTTGGACAGCTTTTTTCCTCCATGACATTCTATATGCCATTTTCGCCTTGAAACCAACCAATAGTGCATAGATTAACACCATGAACTGAAAGAAGACTTTCACTTATTAAATTATGGTTGTTGGATATTGTGTGCCTGTGACAAAAATGTCATCATAACAATTCATTCATTCTTGCAGTCAGGCAGTCTGATCTTCTGGGCTGACCTGACAAGTCTGTTGAAATTCAGTTTGGAAAGGAGATTTAATTTAATATGCAATCTTGTAAAACATAAACTCATTCCTTGACCTCTCATCAGCTTTTTAATCAAATAGATGAGAAGTTTCTTATCATATTTAGTGTTCTTTACCTAATATGTCTCATTCTAAATTTGTGAAGTAGCTTTTACTGTTCTCAAGGAAACAGCAAAGGTATCTGAAACTCACATGGAGACCCGCTGAAAGTTATGCAGTAGATTGAGCAAAAAGGAGAACTTGGGATGACATCTATTTCCTTGGTGACATCTGTGCTACTCAGCCCTGCATGTGTCACCTGTAGTGTCTTCTTTTCTTACTCTGCCATATCACTGGATAGAAAAAGACAAGGTCAAGTCCTGCTCCCCTTGTCCACTAGTGAGGACATGGTCTCCGCTCTGCTTTCCTTGAACTCAGTGGAGACGATCTCTCATCTGGAAAAAATTCATTTCTTAACATTTCCAGGCCCATTCATGGCCCTCTCCAGCCTCATAGTTTCTGATCCAATACCCTTACCTCCCTTAAAACTACTCATGATTAAGAAGAATAAAAAGAAAACCTCTATTGCCTGCTTCTTTGTTAAAGCTCTTTTCCCTATTTGAATTGCCCATCTCTTTAGAGGAAAACTTCTAGGTCTCGTTAAAGTCTCACAAATCTACTTTCAATTTCCAAGTGGGCTAAGAGGGTCATCTCTGGTCCCACAACTCTTCACTAAATTTACTCCTTTGCAACACTTTCTGGACTGTATTATTACTTCCTCCTTGCCTACCCATCTTCTTCCTTTGGTCCAGAATTCCCTTGAGCAAAGGGAATTTTTCTGCTTAGCATAATTGAGACAAGATAGCAAGTGCTTTACTATAAATCCTGCAGAATGACATCTTCCCAGACAAGTAGTTTTTATTTAGGTTTTTGACAAGTAATTTTTAGATATTATTAGTTAATAGTTAACTAATAGTTAAATATTTAACAAGTAGTTAAATAATTACTTTCTTCCTTCCAGAAGCAATTTCACTGGAAATATTTTTACAAGTATATTTAAAAATATATATATATATAATATATGCATAATATGTATATATTATTGTATCTTAGATTTAATGTACGTACCTTAAATATCCAGTAGGTGAATTACAGGATTTGTATCCATTTAAGTAGCCACAACCTCAAACACGTCAGAGACTGTTTTCACCTGTTTCTTTCTTCCTTACTTCCAGTCCACAAGAGTAGGTCTTTGAGCACCTTGGTCAAGACTAAAGATACCAATTTTAAATCAACATCTGAGAGCAAGGCATCTCTTACAAATGCCTCTTGGTCTCAGGGTCTATGATGGCCATAGCCAATTGGCAACATCACCAGCAGTGATACAAAAGATGCTATTACTCTTCTGAGGAGAAATGGACTGTCAGTAATATGTTAGCTGAAGGGCATTTTCTGTCCCTCTCCTTTATGGTCACTGGTCAGTGTAAAACTCTCCCTTTCCCTGGCCTTAGCAGAGAGGCCCCAAGCAATCCAAAGCAGTGGGACAGAAAAGTGAGCCCAGTGTCCTAAATCATCCTTCGGCTTGAGGTCTGGCTTTCATTTGCTCCTGAAGGATGTCTTTTCCTTTCATGGTTGGTGAGCCAATGTTTCTTTTCCTACTGATTTATGGCCTTGTATAAATTAACAGAGACCTTTCAACTAAGAGCATCACATCCCAAAGGCATGAATCTTCCATATGTAATTTCTTCCCAAGGAAGCTGGAGTTAGCTCTCAATTAGATACAGTGACAGTGACAAAGAGTGGCTGAAATTATACAAATGCTCCTTATATTCAAGCAGGAATCAGTGCATAAAGTCCAGGAGGAAAGTAGTTTAATTTGCATCCCTAGAGCATAAACACTTTGCCTGCCCAGGACATAGAAAGGGACCTTAGCATATTCTTCAGTTGCATTACATAAAGGTTTATTTAGCACTTCCCATGAGAGAAGAGTTATAGAGACCAGAAAATATTGTCTTCTCTTAAAGCTTTCTTAGTTAGTAGGGAAGAAAGATATAACTGTAGTACATGCTAACATTTTCCACTTGTTTGAAAATTAGTTATACCAATATTTTAGTGACTCAGTCATCCAGGGTCATAATGAAAGGGGGAAAATATACAAAATGACAATTTGCACTAAGTTAGATATTAACTTGATTCATCTATCCTTTAATTTACTCAAGTATTCACCAAGGATTTCAAATTGCCATACACTATGCCTAGGACTAGAAGTGGTCCCTGTCCTCAGGGTTTTCATGACTGTGTTTGCCAACAATTTGTGGTCTTTGACTGGATATGGGTGTGGAATAAAATACATGTATATTAAAAAGATCCATGACTGGAAAACTAATTCTTTGAATTATTTTATCCCTATATATTTTCACTTCCATATTATATATAACTGTCTGTATGCACATTCATCTGTCCATCCATCCATCCATCCATCCATCCATCCATCCATCCATCCATCCATCCATCCATCCATCCATCCACTTATCCGCCTATCCACCTACCTACCTACCTACCTACCTACCTACCTACCTACCTACCCACCTACATACATACATACATACATACGTACCATCTATGTATTCTTCCCCAAGGTTTGGATCATGAAGAGCTCTTTGTGCATTCTTTACAAAGGAAGTTAGAAGCGTATGCTCTCAGAACATTTATAACTATAAAAATATGCTGACTGAAGTGTTCAACTCTGAACATGACAGTTTAAAAGCACTGTAAAACTCACACAGCTTACTTTTCTCTCTAAAGCGCAACAACAATGAACTTCTCTATAATGGGTCAATGGCAATCAAGAAGAACTCTACATGTTCTAGCCACTGCTGGGGGCTTCCTTCTATAATGTCCCTGTGAAAATTTTTGTGAGTTAAAAACTGGAATGAAGTTGTGCTAAGAAAGGAAATTCAAAGAGTGAAATTGATTCTTATGCATTTTATCATTCTGAAATAATTTTCTTTCCTTAACAAGGGATGAGCAAGTGGCTTATTGTTGAAAAGGCTCAGATCAAGGCATCATAAGGATGCCTTGGGAGGGACATCTCCTCCCAAGTGCTTTGGTGATTTACAGAAGTCACCTACAGTGTGAGCCCCTGTTCTCTCATATGTACAATGATGAGCTTAAAAGTTTCAAGTGTATACGTGTGTAGTAAGAAAATCCAGTTTTTCTCCTCTGCTCTCGTGGCTCATTCATTCTATAACAGCACTCATTTATGCCTGAATTAACTTTCGGTTGCTACTGTACCAAATTACCACAAATATGGTGGTTTAAAGCAGCAGAAGATTATTTTCTCTCAATTTTTTGGAGACCAGAAATCTGAAGTGAGTTTCACTGGGCTGAGATCAAAGCATCACCAGGGCCATTCCCCTTTTGGAGGACCTATGGAAGAACCTCTTCTTTGTCTCTTTCAGTTAGTTTCTGGTGGTCACCGTCATCCCTTGGCTTAGGAATACATCACCCAACCTTCTGTCTTGGTGGGCATATTGGATTTTTTCTCCTCTATGTGCAATATCTCTCTTTCTCCTTGTTACAGCTACATGTGTAGATGCACTTAGAACTGCTAAGAAGATCCAGGTTCACTTCTCCATCTGAAGAGCCTTATATGAATCACATATGTCAACTTCTATTTTATAGGAGGTACCAATTACAAGTTCTAAATAATCAGTCATATTTTTCATCCTTACAGGGTTGTGTGTACCCAGCTTTTTGACAATGGTTAAATTATACGGACTAGGTATCAGTGTTATAAGAACTCAGTCCTGACTGCTGTCTCTGACACTTTCTACCTGTCATCTTGGCAGAATAGTATGTATCTCAGATTATTTTCTATTGCTATAACAAGAGGCTTGAAGCTGCATACTTTATATACAAAAGAGGCTTATTTAGATTATCATTATGGAGTCTGAATATGCAAGATTAGTCTCCCTTTGAGTAACCTGTGGTGAGAGCTCCATGGTAGAAGGCATGATGGAGTGAGATCATACAAGAGGGAGAGACTGTGGTAACAGAGACAGATTCAAGGGTTAGTCATGTGTTTTTATAAGAATGCACTTTCATCGGTGTCCCATGAGAACCGTTTATCTCTTCTGAACACATCTAATCACATAATTACTTACCAAGTTCCACCTCTTACAGTTTTCATCATTTCTTAATACTGTCACATTGGAACAAGCCTTCACCATGTGAGTACTTGTGAAACAAGACACAGCTTACCATAGATTATGTGTGTATTCATGTAAAACTATATATAAGAATTATTAAGCACAATTATCAGAAAATGTCATATTAGATCTAACTATGATGTCGAGTTGCAAACCTTCCCCATACCAATAGAGAAATCAAGACCTGGCTGAGAGTTGGTGAAACAAACATCCTTAGTAAAGCTCAAAATCTGTTAGCAGAGGAAGGTCAGGGCTATCGGAGTCAGAGGGAAAGCAGAAATCTTGTAAGACAAGAAGTTGGTGTCTGGCATGAATCTTGATGTATAGGAACTATTTCACTCAGAAGAGACAGGGAGTTCAGATGGGGCAGGCTGAACAGAGAAAGAGAATGATAGCATTTGGTACTTACTAAACCCAAGAGTTAGGGAATCACTGGAGGGGTTAGGACTAGCCCAAGGCTAGGAATGCACAGATGTTTTGCTGTAATATAAATAGACAAGAAGACAGAATGGGCATCCTGGGTAAAAGGGCCATGATGAGGAGAAAACTGAGGTGACACTACATTGGCCCAGGTTGGGACCAGCGAACATACAGCTGGCTGAGGCACTGCCTTCCTGAGACATGGGGCTAATGCTTGGTGAGCCAGGGCAGCAGATTGCATAGAGAATGACCTCAGAAACAGACAGGGAGGGCTCTCACAGCTGCTGACAACCCTAGCTCCTGGCACTGCCCATTAATTGCAGGGGATGACGGGAACTGACCTCAATTCTCAATCCTTCCATGGATGTCTGCCTTCTTTCACATTCCCTCTACTTTCCGAGCACTTTCTTTTCTTGGATATCCAACTAAGGACTCATTCTTTGTCCCCTTTGGTTTTCATTAAAGAAACAGTTGATGGGGACTTACAGTAATTCCCCTGCTGAGGAATAGGGCAGGGAAATACCTATGCTATGAAGAGGTTTAGTTGCATGGAAAAATCACGTTGATTCTCAGAAGTAAGGTTTTGTCCCATTCAACCTGATTGTGGTTTTTATGCATTTGTGAGTGAATGTCTGAAGTGGAATAATTGGGTTTCTTAAAGAGAAAGTTAACTTGTTCACTCAACATGAAAAAGGGGAAAATATGGCACTGAAATGCGGCAAAATCCTGCTACTTAAGATAAGATCTTGTCAGCTTATTTCATCACTTGAAGGTCAGCTTTCTTTATAAAGTGAGGATAACCACAGAATCCACACTATCGGATGGGTGTGGTAATTTAATTAGATATTATGTGGAAACTGCTTGGCCCAGCGTATGTACTATAACCATGTACTATAACAGCTAATGGAAAGCTGTTTGAATACTCTTTCACTCAACGCACAGTAAATTCTTCATTTCTTCTGAGCACCAGGTGGGAAACATATAAATTAGTCACAAACTGTGTTTTTAGGACTTAGGTCTCAGTAGCGGGGAGAGATACACGAAATAGTGTCCTGTGGTGTAGAAATGGCAATTGAGGTAGAGATGATAGAGAACTTTGGGAAGAAAGTAATGAGATCAACTGGTTTGCACTGGAGGGTAGAGGGAATAAGCAAAGTCTTCATAGGGGGGTAATTAACTGAAACTCACATACAAAGACCTCTAAGGAGGAGGGGCCCTTCTGCACAAGGTTAAGGGGGCATCCACTAATTTGGTCAGCACACTTCACTTGGAGTGATCCCTCTGTCAGTGCACTGTGAGGGCATTCTGGGACCATTGCTCTGGGCTGAGAGGACCGCATGCAGTATTTAGGGTAGCTGATGTGCACAAAAGTCCTTAGAGCACTCAAGAGTACAGCTTTGGAGTTAGAGACCTGGATTCAAATACAGGCTTCACTTCCTGGTTGTGTTCCTTCAGTGTCTTGCTTTTATCATCTTCATTTTAATTTTTTTTTTTCTGTATTATAGGGAAGGGTCTACAGTGTATTTAAGGTCTCACTACTAGATCACACTCATAATGATCCAGCTGGTTACAGCCTCCCAAGAGCTGGGATTACAGGTATACACTACCACATCCAGTTTTAATTGCTGTCTCAGCATGCCCTGGTGGTGGGGCCGGCACAGCAGGCCTGGGGATCAAACCCTGGCTCTTGTGCCTGCTTGCAGTCACTTTAATCTGATGAGCTACTTGGCTGGCTCTCATCTGCATTATTGAAACAATGCTCCTAAATACCAGATTCACCGATTTGGCAAGAGAATATAGCCAGAATCAGCTGACTGATCACTTTGTGTTTGTGTGTGTGCTTGTTTGTGTGAGAGAGTTTGTGTTGACCAGTTAGAGGTCCTGAGAATACCTTCTGTGCTGGAAAGCAGGCTAATGTCATCCACCAATGATCATGTGATATGAGTTCTATTAACTGAGCTTTACAGATGAGAAAACTGATGGCTCACAGGTTAAATAATTCATCCTAGATAATATAGCCAGAGGATGACAGAGCTGAGTTTGGAGATTTGAGCTAGTTTTCTCATTACCTTAATACATAAGTATTAGTCTCTTAATTCCTAGCCAAGAGCAAAGGATAATTCTTGCCTGTTATCCAGTCTATGAAAAAATGAAGATGCAGCCCAATCGGAATTATAGTTTCTTCAACCTGGCAGTTCCTGAAAGAACTGTCTTGCAGAGGATGGAAGAGTCATATCCAAAGCTTGCTTCAGAGACTGTTAGGAAGGAAAAAAAGGAGAGAGATGGATTTACCTAAATAAAATGATGCATGTTTTCCACAGTATTCCTCCAGAAATGAGATGGAGGTTACTAGTATAGTTCTTTTACACTTTTCACTTAAATTTTATTCTTACTTCAGACCTGGGTGAGGCTGGAATGTCGAATCTTTTTTTTTTTTTTTTTTTTTTTTTTGAGACAGGGTCTCACTATGCAGTTCAGGCTGGCCTTAAGCTCACTTTGTAGCTCAGGCTGGTCTCGAACTTACAACAATCCTCCTGCCTCAGCCTCCCGAGTGCTGGGATTACAGGCCTGTGCCACCATGCCCGGCTAGAATGTCGAATCTTGAGCCAAAAAAAAAAAAAAAAAAAAAAAAAAAAAGAATAGCCTTTAGCTTTTATTTAAGTAACACATTTCAACTGTATCGCATGTTGCTCACTACAATGCATAAACATAGCTGACCAGATTCTGTTGCCTTTTGCATCTTCAGAAAGAGGATTTGTAATGAGAAGCTATAGGGAGTGAGAGAGGATTTTGGAGAGAAATGGCCTTTAGCTTGCAAAAGGGCTTGGACTTGTTTCTTTTTCTTTTTGTATTTTAGGGAATAATCTACAGGGTGTTCAAAGTCTCTCTACTAGATTGGACTCAGAGCGATCCACCAGTTTACAGCCACCCGTGAGCTGGGATTGCAGGCGTGGGCCAGCACATCCAGTCTCAATTGCCATCTCAGAGTGCCCAGGGGATCAGGGCTGGCACAGCAGGCCCAAGGATCCCATCACTGTCCCCTGTGTCTACTTGCAGATTTTTTAATAGGCTGAGCTATTTGGCCGGTCCTAAGGAGGGCTTGGACTTACACAACGAGTTCCTTGAGTTGTTTCATTTGAATTCCCATAAAATGAAAAGTAGGAGTTGTGATAGGTTCTGAGTTCCCAGATTATGAGAGGGTTATGTATGTTATTTAAGAGATGTGATAGTGGGGTTTGTCCAAAGAATACTACTCATACAAAGAAAGGCAAGCTGAATCAACTATAGGTCACTTTCTCTTTCGAGTTTTAAACATAGGAAAAAATATTTTAAAATGACCATTTTCACTGAAGGAGCCTGAAAGTAGTGATTATAGCAAGGAGGAGTGGCCAAGGGACCTGTTTTATGAGAAACATGTGTGCACATTCAAATTTCCATCTTCTCTCAAACTCCAGAGCTCCTCGGGGTCACAGCCTCCACCTTTCCCTCTGTGCTCATTCTGTCTTTTCTCTCATTGGGAACAGAAAAATGAAAGTTATGCACACCTATTGTGTGTGTGTGTGTGTGTGTGTGTGTGTGTGTGTGTGTGTGATGGTGGTAACATAGATCCAACCTAGAGCCTTGCACGTGCTAGACAAGCTCTCTGCAACTGAGGTACATCTCTGTCCTGGAGCTAATTTTCAGCATGAGGACTTACCAACATTCAAAGAGACTGCATAGCTGAGTAGTACTCCATTGTATCAAGCTACCACATCTTTTCATCCATTCTTTAGCTGATGGGCATTTGGGGTGTCTATATCTGATAACTTGAACAAGTCCTTTGAAGACAACACTCTGCAATATAACAGCCATTGTTGAATTTCTATCACCTTGTTTTTTGAAATTCTTTGTCATTTCTAGAGTTTTTAAAGTTATTTTCATTCTTTGTAAAATGAAAAATATGAAAAAGGGAGAACAATAAAAAGTAAATAAATAACATTTAAAAAGTCTGTTAAGAATATGTACATTGAATAACCAAGCAGAAAAAATTATATGCTGGAGAAGAGCTTAGGTAAATGATTTTCTAGTTTCCAAATTCACAAGGACATTAGTCCTATGAAGCTCTCTGCTGCACTAAGATAAAGCTCTACTATGTAAAGCTGGAATTTTATTTTATTTTATTTTATTTTTTTTACCCCCTCCCCAAAGCTGGAATTTTATTAAAAAGGTAATGGAATGAAAAACTGAAGAGATATAGTTATCAAGGAAAAAAATTTAAAGCAATATACGTGAAAGGTTTCTAGAGTACAGTATACAGAACTTAAAACAGTCCCAGGCAAATCTGTGCTTGAGAAAAAAATCACATTGGAAATTGGTTCGTAAAATATAAAGATGAGAGAAAAACACATTACCATTTATTAAGTTAGGACTTTTAAAATCCAGAATAATAAGAAGAGATCGTAAAAACAATATATTTGAAGTGTGATGATTATAAAAGACTATCATAATTATGAAAAAATTTGAATTTGATTTGACTCAATAATTTACATGTTTATGATTCAAAGTTTACAATGTGTGATGATGCAAATGAGGATAAACAGGGTTTCCCTCTTCTGAACATTTATCTTTCTTTGTGTTTGGATCCTACAAATTCCTATTTTCTAGTTCTTCACAAAATATATGATAAATGTTGTAAACTGTAGTCACCCTAAGTGGTTATTCATGGTATTTATGTCTCAGTGCACCAACTTTGACCTATTTATATTTGTCTAAGAATCTATTTATTTCCACAAGAATTTTCCAGTTATTGTAGTACCAGATTTTGAAATTATTCCAAATAATCTTGGAGGTTTTGGAAGTGTCTGGGGTGGTTTTGTCTTTTTCATTTCTAGTGAATCGACACATATATTTTATTCCTATTTTAAAATAAATTTGGCTAAGAATTTTTGTTTTATTTTCTTTTGAAAAACCATCCTTTTTTATTTTTTGATTCACTATATAGCCTTTTAGGGTTCATTTTATTAATTTCATCTCTAAACTTTATTTTTTCTTCCTTGTACTACACTTAGATCTGGACTGTTACTTTTCTTCTAGAACCTTGAGGTGGATGGACCATTAGGTTATTTACCTGGGCTTGATCTCTTTTTCTAATGTAAGCATTCACAGATATAATCTTACCTCTTAGGATCACTTTCAGTTTGTCCTATATGTTCCAGTATGTTGTCCAGGGGGAACCTTTGATTCTAGGAACTGTTTCTCTCACCCATTGATTACTCCACAGAAGATTGCTTAGTCTCCTTTCATTTGCATAAATTCTACAGTTTCTTTTCCCATTGATATCTAGTCTTATTGCACTGTGATCTGATTGTATGTATGGAATAATTTCAATTCTTTTGTGTTTGTTTGAGAATGTTTTATTAGGCAATATGTGAACCATTCTGGAGAAAGTTCCATGTGCTGCAGTGCATTCTGTTTTTGTTAAGTGTAGCACTGTAACTATTAAGTCAATTTTGTTCCAAGGTGCAGTTCAACTGGCATTTCTTTGTCAAGTTTTTGGCTAGTTGATCTGTCTACTTATGATAACAGTGTGCTGAGGCCCACCCCTATGATGTATGTTTACCTGATATTTTTTGTCAAGTAGTAATTATCTTACGAAGTTGGGTGTGCAGCTATTCAGTGCTCATATATTCATAATCTGTATATTTTCTTGTTGAATTTGTTCTCTTTCCTAATATGTAGTGACCTTCTTCACTGTCTCTGGGTAAACTGGCTCAAAGTTCACCTTGTGTGAAAATAGGTTAGCTATGCTTATTTGTTTCTGACTCCCTTTACATGGATTGTTTTCAATCCTTTGATTTATGCTCTATGCACTTCTTTTTAAATTAAATTTGTGTCTTGTATAAACCATAATGCTGGATGTTGTTTATTCATCCATTTTACCCACTTGTGAATTTTGTTTGTAGAATTGAGACAAGTTATATTATTGTGACATTCCTTGTAATGCTTTTTTATCTCTAAATTTACTTACTTGATCCTTCCACCAAGCAACTTTTGTCACTCATCTTGCTGAATTCGTCTTCAGAATAAAATAATTTAGGTAGAAAAAATTCAGGCTGCTGTTACAGGTTTTGATGGCAACATCTTATACCAGAGATTAATGAAGCAGTGAATATAAAGTTTGGAGAGAAAAAATTTGACACCTGAAATTTTTACCCAACCTGGTTTGTCTTTAATGTGCTAAAATAATACATCCACATCCTCAAACATTCAGAAATTTAACCTGCAGAATATGTAAAATGTAGAATCACTACAAGGGTAGATGCAACAAAAATAAATGTACTCATTAAAGAAACAACATTTTTAAAAATAAAATTATAAAAGTCACAGCAAAAATAATTGGTGGTGAACACTGAATCTATTTAACAAATATCTGAGGTTAATGATTCTCACTATTATTGTTACCTAATAGAACAGAATGTTATCAAATAGACAATGATAAATATTTCAAAATGAGAAAAGGGTTTAAGTGATGCTGGTAAAGGTGGAGGTTTATGCAGAAATCATAAACATATGCTAATAAAACACTACACTAGGATCATTTAGAATTATGCTGCAATGAAAAAAATCTGTGGAAGAAAATGATGGAGAAAGAAATGAGGAAAATTTCTGGGGTTCATGATTACTTATACAATAGCAAATCACAATTAGTAGTAACAGAGATGGCCATGGGAAATATTTGATATAACTACAAGGCTTTATATTATACAAAGACACTTTTATTAATATTCCCTTTAACACCTGATATTATTTGCAGAAAAAATACCATTTTCTCCACTCCTGAGTTTTTCAGCAATCATCAGTAAGTCTCCATCACTGGCGAACATCCCAATCTGCTTCTGCCCTTTGAACTCCATAATTCAGTTCAGCCAAATTGTTTTTTCAAGTTCCCTCATCATTCCTACAACCCAGAGCTTACTGTTACACTCGACACTCTGACATCTGTCCTCCGATGATTCTAGGCTCTGGAAAGGCTAGATATTGTGTAACCTTGTATTTTTATTCTTATGTAGTACTTGGCATTTAGTAGCGTTGAATTGTGATTTGAATAAATTATTGAACAATGTATGCATGCATGCGTATTAAATGCATTAAATGTCCTTTCCAAGGTTACCTGGCATGGTAATGCTATAGCTGGAATTTGACCTTGGGCTTGCCTAACACTATGTGCTACACTATATTTTCTTTCCTAAATTCCAGAAAAAGTAATAACAGAAATTCTAATCCTGAAACACTTAGCCTAATTCCCTTGACACTTGGTCAGCTGGCACTGTGCTGTGGACCTTCATATATGACCCTTCTGATATGGTGAGTATGAGAGGAAAAAGAAAACATAGAAGAGATGAAGTATGCAAATAAATAAAGCAAAAGAAAATCATAATCTGATTTTCTGATTATTTATAATTTCTTGATAAAGGATTCACATGTTGGAAAGAACTCTCTGCATGTTCTCTATGCAGCTTTAAGTTCGGGCTTCTAGAGCTAGGGTAATACTGGGCTTTCAGCTGCCTGATTCCCTTTTTTGATTTAGATAATTGAATGGATGAGATCTTTTTGCTACAGTGGCATCACTTTTAAATCTCTCTTTTCTGTGAATTGAATTATTTTTAATAATTTTTAGTCTTCATTATAATTTAATTTGCCTTTGTTGATTCCACTGAAACTTAGCTTCTCTGACATTTTCTACAGTGAGATTTAGACATCACATTGCTCTTTTCTCTACTGAAACTTTGTCTATCATACAGAGATTTAAACATTCATATGCATCAGACTTTACTAGTGAGTGCCGGTTGGCTGAATTGGTGATTTCTTATCAGATCCTTCTCTAGTCTAGGCTTCTCATTCTAGGCCTTGTAACATTCATTAATACATCTCTAACATTTGTGTGATAGTATTAGAACTCTATTTTGCCCCTCAAAGAATTTTAAATATTCTTTGCATTTTTAGAAACTGTAGCCTCAGTTAAAATAGTTAAGGAATTCATATTTCTGCCTTCCACCAAGTGATACTTATCTTAGTTATTCCTGATAAATCCTGACTTGGTTTGTGCTCTGACACTCTTCTTTTGATATAAAACATGACAGCCAAGTTTCCTGAACTTTTGAAAAATGAAGTCAAATGCTAACAGTGAAGAAGTTTCTTGCATGCTTTTAACTCAGAGATAAAGTTTAAAAGATCTTGTGACTTGAGAAAGACGATAACAGAAGAATTAATAAAACTTAGGGAGGAAAAGGGAGGCAGGTAAACAATACTAGGAATAATGACTGTATGTAATTCAAATCACTGTTCTTTATATTTTACTACTACCCAGGCCCTGCAAAATATTTTATCCAAATAATAGTACAAAAGTGCCACCAAACCATTATTTTTTAATATTTTCCTTCATGTTACTGGAGATACTAAGATGTGGCAATGTCTGATAAATTTTATAGGCAATGTAGCCTTCGAATTGCAGAGGAAGACTCAAGCTTAGCCTATTTCAATTAAAAGCTTATCTTGTCTATAGCTACATTGCTACCTTGCCTTCTAAGTCTTCAGGAATAAAGTGCCACAATACTGGGTTTAGTTAGAAGTTGGAGGCTGAAGCAAGACTGAGTAATGCTCCAAACTGGTGAAGAATGGCGAACACTTTCTACGCAGAGCTAGAGCATGCTACAGACAGGTTTACCTTTAGAATAGGCCAATGTTCCTCGATCTGTTGCACTCTTGCCCCCAGAAGATATTTGGCTGTAACAGAAAACATTCTTGATTTTGAGTTTGAGAGCCAGGTAGTGCTATTGGCACCTACTGAGTGGATGACAGAAATACTGCAGAAGCCCCCTGATGCTCAGGACAGCCTCTCCAGAAAAGATTTGCTTGAATTCAATTATCAATAATGCTGAGATCAAGAAATCCTCAGGTGGATTAATGTTAATGATCTCTATGGAAACTATATATGTAAATCATTATCAAATAGCACACCCATGTAGGCAAGAAATTCACAAGGAAATGGGCTTGCTGTGCAGGAAAAAAAAAAAGAAAGAAGCATACTTTGAAGAGGGGCTGGGAGCCTTGGAAGAAATATGCTGACCATGAATATATCATTGTTAATAGGAAGTTCCTAGTTAAGCTTCCATACCAGCCATTTTTGCATGGGTGCTTTTGGGTTTACACAAAAAGAATTGGTCTTTGAATGAATACTCAATGACTGTAACAGATTTGGCTGTCTCCTGTGTTTTTGCTATTTTTTATTTCAAAAAATTCAATGTCAGCTCTAAGTTTTAAAAGGAGGATCTGTTACCTGCTATACATAGCATAATGAAGGAAGAGAACTACAATATTTACTTTCCATAAATTTGTAAAAAAAAGAATGATATTTTCCATCTGCTCCCCCACCCATGTCATGGTTTCCTACTGACAGCTGCATATATGTGTATCCTGCCATATATCTCTGGAGAGAAGGAAACCCAGGAGGCGTGGGCAGGCCAATGAATGGGACCATTGACTCAAACGTTCCTGGACAGCCAGGGTGATTGCCTTCTGGAGACCAGTTCACCGACAGTGACTGCATAGCTGGGGAAATAGCCGAGGATAAGCTTGACTCAATAGTTCTTGGTTGATTCACATTTGCACTTAGAAGGCAATATGAGCCTTCCAAGGGCAAGTTTCCAAGCTTGGACTCTTGACAATCAAGCCCTGTGAATAGAGGCTGGGGTGAAATGTAAGGTAGATCTCTAGGCATGAGTGGGTGAAGAGAGGAAAAGAAGGAAACCATTTTCATGAATTATTGCTATGGTTTCTAGATTAAATAATATCCTGGCTTAGAGGAGCGAGTGGAGGAGTGTGTACATCACAGCACTTCTGCTACTCCTAGGATAGTTAAAATTGCCTAATTTGGACATTTAAGCCAGTCATAAGCAGATCCTCATCTGTATTCCTAGCTTCCTCCTGGGCTTAAGGTTTTAATATCTGCCATTGGTCAGTCTGACTATCTTTTAGTGTAATTGAGCATTTTCTTCTCGTCAAGTTCTTTGCAAATGCTATTTCCCAACCATGCAATTATTTACCCCTAACCCTTCTGGTTAACTTTTCCTCATCCTTAGGATGTGCCTGAAATGAAATTTTCTTGACTCCCCAGAGAAAGTTATAGCCTTGCTACATAGTTACACAGTAACCTAAATTTCACCATTTAAGTTACATCAGCTGTAGGTCTATAGCAATGTTTTCTGTCTACATTCCCCATGCGTTTGTATATTCCAACAGACCAGGACGTGTCTATCTTATTTAAGAATTCTTAGTGCCCAGCTCAATATCTGTCCCATAGTTAAATGAAGCACTAGGTACAAGTAGCAAATGAGAGAATAAATAATAGGAAGAAGGAAGGAATAAAAAAATGGAGGAGAAGCAACAAAAAAATGAAAAACTCAGTATAGAAGAGACAGTGCTCATTGTCAGATGCAACTTCTGAACCCGTTTGTACTCTACAGCAGAATTGAAGTCTACTATCTGGATTGCCTAAATCATTGCCAATTCAATAAACAGACAAATAGCTACAACAAATATAAAGTGAATACTCAGGGAGAGAGACCAATTACAGTCTTAATTTGGAAAGAATCTTTGAGTTTGTTTCTTCCCTATCCTATTAAGGAGTCACTTATACTGTCTTCACCTTTGTTAGGAAAATATGTAGAGATATCAGGAAAATATCAGGCAAGGACTATAGGGCAAAGGCTGTGCGTAATGCAGCTAATACATTTCCTAATTTTATCCTCAGAAACATTAGCTTGAGATAAGGCTTATTCCCAAGTGATGCTTATGGGGAAGTTGAGACTCCAAGAGCTTTCAGGGAAATTCACAGAAAGCACACTATGTCACTGACACTCCTCTTCAAGGCAGGTTGCAGCTCCTGGCAGCACATTTGGCTATGAACTCATCAGTGGAGCAATCTACTGAGAAGGATGGAAGTTCTGTGATGAAATCACAGCCCCACATCAGGATCTAAGACATTGGGGGAATGTAGAGAGCTGCGAATAGCCACACCTTAAAGACACAGCCACACCTTAAAGACACAGCCACACCTTAAAGACACAGCCACACCTTAAAGACGGCGCTGGCTTCCGCCTTCCACCCCCACCTGGGGGTGAGTGCTCTGTATAACAAACAGCTTCTCATTTGGCTAAGGCTAAAACTAGGGCGTTGCTTCCGTGTACCTGGACCTATCGGCTGTGCCCACGTGTCACTCCAGGATTGGACGCCTAGTGGTATATAGCTTGGGGTGGGCTTGCGCCGGGAGGAGAGACTAGAAGCAGCAGCAGGGAGGAGCGGTGGGGGAGCGGAACAGGCAAGCAGAAGAAGATTGTATAGGGGTCCTGAATAAACCGCGGAAAGAAGAGCTGGTTGTCGCGTCTTCCTTGCCGACGAGGTTGTGCGCGACAAGTGGTGGCCCGTACGGGGAGCAGAGCCTGTGTTCCTGCGGAGTGGTCAACGACAGCCCAGAACTTTCCACGGTCAGAGGGTGCACCGGTAAGTCCTCAGGAAAATTCGGGGATCCGCAACAAAAGCGGGGAATAAGTTGCTCTTCTCTGTAATTAAAGAGAGAGCAGGATAAGACTCGCTGACGAGCGGGTTTAAAGATAAAAATAAAAAAGATTTTATAATGGGGGCTTTTTATTCATTCCCACTGTTTTGGGCTCTACAGGAGCTGTTAAGGCTAATTTGGAAGCCGATCCCAGACTACTTAGAGGACCGGCATTGCAGTGAGACAATGGAGAGTGGGCGGGTAGCACTAGAACAGCTACAGGAGGAAAGGTCCGAAAAAGCAGGCAATGAAAGGAGGTCGAGAAGAAGAAAGGGCTTGCACCCCGATCTTCCTGGGTTGGAGCCTCCTGAGTCCACTGACTCAGAGGAGGATGACTTAGTGCTTGCTGAGGCAGTTAGGAGATTAAAGGTTAAAGAAAAGGGCAGTCAAGAGAAAAAGGAAGCGCTGGGCGTAGAGGAGCCATACTACTCCTCCCCAGAGTATAGGGCGGGGCCCATGGCACCACCGCCCTACTGGGACAGTGGAGGAGGAGATCATTCGGGGCGTTCCTTTAATCCAAAAGTGTGGAGAACAGTAAGATTGGAACTCCCCCTAGCTTTCCCTGTATTTTAGGACACCCAGGGACAGCGATTCCATGAGCCCTTGGACTTTAAAGTGATTAAGTCCTTGGCTGAATCAGTTAGGACTTATGGTGTCACAGCTTCCTTTACTGTAGCCCAGGTAGAAGCCCTAAGCAGGCATTGTATGACACCAAGGGATTGGAGTAGCCTGGCTTGAGTGTTTGAGCCCTGGTCAGTATCTCGATTGGAAGGTTTATCTAATGGAGTTTGCTACAGAGGAGGAGGCTGCTAATCAAGCCACAGGACATCAGGCTTGGAACAGAGACATGTTGCTCGGCCAAGGCCGTTTTGCTAATGTGCAAACAGGCTACCCACCTCAAGTTTACGAACAGATTAACAAAATTGGCATTAAGGCATGGAAAGCCATGCCAAACAAAGGGGAAGTGAGCGGTAATCTTACAAAGATTTTACAAGGCCCCGTGGAACCCTTCTCTGACTTCGTAGCTAGGATGATGGAAGCAGCGGGTAGAATATTTGGGGATCAGGACATGGCGATGCCTTTGATTAAACAACTTGTGTTTGAGCAATGCACTAAGGAGTGCCGAGCAGCCATCACCCCCTATAAGAATAGAGGAATAGAAGCTTGGATGAAAGTATGTAGAGAGCTGGG
>PVKA01019943.1:0-33379 GCA_004027165.1 Ctenomys sociabilis
ATGTATGCACCTTGTATGACACCAAAACATTACGAAAACATTTTGCAATGTATTAATTTGTCGAATCTGTCCAGTTAACGTGTCTTAAAACTGTCTCATTGCTATTTGTTTTTCAATGAACAGAAGGAGAAGAAGAAGAAGAAGATGAAGAAGAAGAAGAAGAAGAAGAAGAAGAAGAAGAAGAAGAAGAAGAAGAAGAAGAAGAAGAAGAAGAAGAAGAAGAAGAAGAAGAAGAAGAAGAAGAAACAAATAAAAGTATGTGCTCATAGGTTTTCCATAGAAGCTTTTATTTATTTATTTTTTTATTTTTTTAGTGAAGGGTCTACAAAGTGTTCAGGGTTTCACTATAAGATCAGACTCATAGTGATCTGCCTATTTACAGCATTTACAGCCTCCTAAGAGCTGGGATTAGAGGCATGCACCACCACTCCCATTTTCAATTGCCATCTCAGCACATGGGTAGGGGGTGGTTGAGACGGCAGGCCTGGGGATTAACCCTGGCCCCTCTGCCTGCTTGCAGTCCTTTAATACAAAGCTTTTAATTTAAGGATGCATTTATATCATAGAAATTTGACTCAAAATTTATTTTTTGTACATAAAGATCAGGGTTCTTTTCTTCCCATACATTTATTAGTTGTTCCAACATGTTTATCTTAAAAAATAAAGTATCTTCCTTCTGTTTAATTGTTATGCCACGATAAGATGAGATATAGGTTTTCTTCTGTTCCACCTCTTATGCTGATGCTACCTGCTTTGATTGTTTAGGTTTTATTAGGAGTTTTGAAGTTAAATAAGGTTTCTTTCAACATTGTTGGGCTCCTTTTGATCAGAGACTTTTTACCTCAGTTTTCAGTTACCCCTCATCCCAAACCTTGTCCTCGAGTTCCTAGCTTTAAAAAGGGAGTTTCCCATAGTCCTCATGGAACAGCAGAATCACTTTCCAGAGGTGGATTTCACCTGTTATGATTTGTGTGTGTATTTGTCCCCCCAAAATGTCATACAGTCATTGAGGCAAAATTCTACCGTTTGTGATTAATTCATGATCTAAGCTTGGGATTATGAGTTTGAGCACTGCTAGGACTATGGGTTTGAGTACTGCTGGGATTATGGGTGTGAGTGCTACATCTAGCCTGGGGTGGATAGCCTGAATGTAAGCTAAGAGAGACCTAGAGACAACAATGGTGGTAGCCATTGTGGCTGTTACGCCTCTCTTTTGTTTTTACTGTTTTGCTGCCTTCCACCATCATGAACTGTGGCCCTCTGGCATGTGCCAGTCTGCCTTAGAGCTAGCTGAGCATAGACTGAAACCTCCAGTAACTGTGAGCTGAATACATCTTTCCTTCCCTGATTTTGAGTGTTGTATTTGTCCCAGCAACAAGAAAAGAGTAACCAAGATATCACCCAACATTGTTTATTTTCTTTTGAGGACTGGACTTCTTCAGTTTATGCTAATTTTTGCTCTCTCTCTCTCCCCATCATATATAATGGTTGTCAACAAGAAAATTGGTGTAGTACAAGCTATGTGGGCATTTCTGGAACCCTTACCCTTTCCACTGGTTTTTAATGATAAACTTCACATTTGTGCTGATAGTACCCATCAGCCTTACCAGAGGATTATTATTAGAAAGATAATCTAGGCTCCTTTCTCTGTCATCAGGGCAGCTTTTTTTTTCTTCTCCTAACCTCTGACAAGACAGTCTCCTTAGCTCTACCCTTAATGCACCGAACCACACCCCCATGACACCCTATGCCCCTAGTAACCACCCAGCTCTTGTCTGTGACTACATCGTTTCCCCAAAATGCTTTATAACAGACAACAGATGCAAAAGAGCATGAATCACCTCCAAGCATTCTGGGAAAAGACAGAAGAGCCACAGGGGCTGGAAAAGGGAAATGGGGACCTCAGCTATCTCTAGGTTAAATGGGTAGTGGGAGCCTAGGCATTGGGACCAAGAATGCTACAAGTCACATCCAAATCTTGCCTTTTAAACAAAAGTTATTTGTCAATGTCTGTTGATACTGAAGAAAAGAATTTTATTACTCTATTGACATTGTCTCTTTGTCCTCCCTGGGACCACTAATCCCCCAATTATTCCCAGGAGAATCAAAACTATAATTACCCTGCCAGTCTCCCCGCCCTTGACTCACTGAGCAGCCTGCTAGTCTGTCAGCTCTCCCTTATCTATCATGGATTCCTTTGTCTCTCTGGCCTTCAAAGGAAATAAATCTTAGTTTTGAACCACCCCTATTATTAATCTTTTTCCAATTTCTGCAAAAAAAGAAAAAGTACAAATTTTCTAATGAAAAAGAAAACTGATCCTCCATAGAAAAGTGTACTTCTCTTTGAAAACTCTACAGCTGCTTCAGTGGGAAAGGCATAAAGAGAAAAATATCTTTATAAACATCTTTAACTCTGCGACTCTAGTGTAGTAAGACGTGAAGAGCCTCAGGTTCTAAGACTGCAGTCCACTGTTTCGTTTATCAAAGAAAGATAAGGTAAGCCCTAAACAAATCCAGCTGTGGCTTTTTTGCTGACCTTTTATTGAATGATAGCAATTGTCACTTAGCTTTGCAGACTAACATTAAAGAAGATGAAAATATTGCTTCAGTAGTGCATATTCCTAGTGTCCAGCTTTTGTTCAGCTTAGGAGACTTCAACAAATTAGCCCAGGGAAATAGGTGGGAAAGAAATGTCTTTATTTCAACTTGTTATCATCTTTAATATTACCAAAGTAATTATGTTTCTATGTGTTCCCAAAGAGGAGGAATTGCATAGACTATTTGATGGCAAATATCTGACTAGATCATACACTGTGGCAGAAGAACTTGTTTCAAAAGCTCTTAGCCCTATACACACTTCCAGTTACACAGAAATGCTCAGTTATTCTTGTCTGATGTGCAGTGGATGGTGTTTCAATATTAACATTCTATATTTAACCTATATTTCCAAGAATGTCAAGATCTACACTAATTTCATGCTGCCCCAGAGTCAATAACAATGAGATTTGTAAATATAGTGGTAAAACCTTTAATAACTCTGCTTAATGGGTTATTATCATGAGTTTTTCCTGTACATAGTAATCATACTGGAGGTGATAAGGCCTTTTAGCACACTCAAATCCTTGTGGAATTACTGCACATTGTAATCGTGGGTTGTATTTCAGCACATTTAATGGTAAGAAACAGCAGTAAAGCCGGGTGTGGTGGCGCATGCCTGCAATCTCAGCACTAGGGAGGCTGAGGCAGGAGGATTGTTGTGAGTTCGAGACTAGCCTGAGCTACAAAGTGAGCTTAAGGCCAGCCTGAACTGCACAGTGAGACCCTGTCTCAAAAAGACAAAAAAAAACAAAAAAAAGAAACAGCAGTAAGCAGGGTGTCTTTTGGGGGTGGTGATAAATGTCTTAAATATGTTTGACCAGCTAGAATTCGTTAAATGATTTCAAACTTCCTATTCTTACTATACTCTTCAGGCTAACATAATGCATTGCTTGGAGAAGAAAAAAATCTCCTTTTTCTGCTTGTAAAAGGGGACCTGTAACACATGCCTTATGCCCAGTCTTCCTTGCAAGTTTGTCATGAGGGTTGAGTGAGGTAATGCATAGCAAAATTCTTGATCAAATGCAAAGTGTTGTTCAAATGCAAGTTATTACTATGAGTTTCACTATACATCAAAGCTTTACTGGGAAAAAATCCTCTCCAAATTTCTAGCATGAACACCTTACACACTTTATGAATCTACATCATGAAATGTACACTATTTCCTTCCATGTCACAGGTCAGTGCTGATACTGCCTTGTCACTTATTTTATCTGACAGGGACCAAACTTAACAATAATTAAAAGCTGATTTGCATGCCACATGCATCTTATCATCATAGAGTGCCTTAGAAGCTACTCACAGATCAATTATTTAGTGTTTTCTTCAATTATGGTCTGCAACAGAAAAGTCTACCAATTGAGAGTATTTTGTGCTTCAATTTGAGGAGGCACAGATTTTACAGTTGCTTGGCTATTTCACTTGAAAGGAAAAGGAGAGAAATGATTACCTCATATTTTCTGCAAGTATAACAAATTTCTAACTTATGAAAGGGTTATGTTGACAGAACCACAGTAAGACTCTTGAAATCTGTGCATAGGCTTTGTGACAGCCATGGCTTGGCCCAGAAGACCAAAGCTTCTGAGAGGACCTTGCAGCCTTTTCACCCAGCACAGAGGAAAACTAACCTCAGGAGCATATTACTCATTGGTAAGAAATACAACAGGGCCCTGTTTCTGGACCAACACAAGCAAACTGATAATATCACCACTACTCTTGGGAAAGAGCTTCCAAGGTGAGCATTTTGATATGTTTCTGTGTATTCACTTTGATAAGCAGGATGACATGACCGTTTTCATTAGGCATGGAAAATGCTTTTTTTTTAAATGCACTGTCAAGGAAGAAGGCATTTTAATATTTTTTCATCAGAAAAGTATCTCTAATTAACACATTTCACTGACTACTGAATCCTACCCCATTGAGGTGGGTTTTTTTCCATCTTTCTATGGGGGAAGAAGAGGGTTTGAACTGATCAGACAGACTTCACCTTTACTACATGCCCTAGCGAGTGCAGTTCTCTAAGCCTTGTTTTTCCATGTGCAATATGAAAAGCTTAATGTAAGAAAAAATCTTTGCAGGAAATTTATCTCAAATAAGCTCTAGCTCTTAAGTTAGCAGATCGTAGATTTCCAATAACTAATTGGGCTTATGAGACCTCAGAAGAGCTAAAATCACAACTCCTCTATTTCTTCATTTTTTCTGAGTCTATCCCCTTCCCCTAGGTAATTTAACTGAGGTTATAATTTTCAGCTAGAAATAAATTTATATTATGCTTGCATCATTGATTTTTCTTTACAGTTTAAAAATGTAGCATGCAGTAGATACTGTAAAAGTAGTTTTCCTTGGGAAATATTATTTATATAGTTCATGTGCGCATTATGAACTGTTACATGGCCACATGTCTTTAAGAAGTGTACTCAAGGTTTCCAAATACTGCACGCATGGACCTTACATTGATGTGCTCCTGTGTATCTTGTTCCCCCTGTGGAATGTGGACAAGTACAAGAATTGGAGCAAAATTAATTCATTTTTGGAGATTCAGAAAGACATGAAAGTACATCTAAAAGTAAAACTTGCCCCACTTGCTAAAAGTGGGAATGAGATTCTTACTGGGCTACTGAGAGAAACTCCTTTGGCTGATGTTGAAAAGAGTAAATAAAAGACGGTAGAAGATGAAATTACTTCGTCTGTACCTTGAATTGCTAATTTTAGGGGAAAACAAAGAAAAGATCCATTGGCCAACAGAAGTTCTCCATGAAAACAAAGCGTTAACACAAATGTAGGATATAAGATGTGGAAAGTTTGCCTAACTATATAATAAAGTTGGCATCTTGTCCAAGTATAAATCTAATGAAAGAAATATGCTCATATCATTTAGACACTGATGAAGAAAATAGAGAAAGTTATTTATGAAGTATGTTGGGAATATACGCTACTTACTACACTGGCCTAAATGGTAGGCATAAAAACTGATGAAGATTTGGGCCATTAAATATGTCAGATTGACATATTTCCTTTAATGGACAGTGACTATGGCTACTTTCTCCTTTAAAGTGGACAGTAAATGCTCAGATAAATCATTGGATTAAGTAATTTTCTATAGGAAGAGCTCAAGATACAGCTACTATGCAAAAATCAAACCAGAATGTCCAATAAAAGACACTCAGTCATGTTACAGTAGGAGTGTTTAGTGAATGAGCAATCTATCTATCTATCTGTTTCTGTCTTGGTGTGTGTGACTACCTCAGTCTCTCTGTCTGTCTATTTGTCTGTCTTTCTGTCTCTCTCTCTCTCTCTCTCTCTCTCTCTCTCTCTCTCTCTCTCTGTCTCTTCCTCTTCTTCCCTATCTTAGATTTTTGCTCTTTTCTTTTTGTTTACTAACTACTGTTTTTCCTATATTTTTCCTTTCCTTGTAGCTGGTAGAATAAGAACCAATTGAAGG
Organism: Ctenomys sociabilis; assembly: GCA_004027165.1. Lineage (NCBI taxonomy): Eukaryota > Metazoa > Chordata > Mammalia > Rodentia > Ctenomyidae > Ctenomys > Ctenomys sociabilis. The sequence goes on from PVKA01019943.1 coordinate 6,038, forward strand.
GTCATGGAGATAGCTCAGCAGTCTAAGCGCCTCCTTAGGCAAGTGCAAGGACTCATGTTCCATACCCGGTACTGTACACCACGCTGACCCCACCCCAGGTGCTCTGAGTGAGCCACCAAGAAGGGGCACGGTGACATGCATCTGGAATCCCAGTGCTGAGGAGGCTGAAACAGGAGGATCACCACAATCCAAGCTGTGTAGTGAGACCCTGTACCAAATACATAAAACCCAAAAAAAAGAACTGATTGTATAAATTTCCAGAAGAAAAAATCATCCTCCCTTTCAATACCTCAAATCCCTAGAATTTAAGGGAGAACAGAGAAAACAAAGCTTAAGGCTTACTCTCCTGCAGGCTGTCATGAACACTTTCTTCCCTTAGGAAACCAGCCAGAATAAAGGTTAATACCTGGAAAAAGGAACCTGCATGCACTTGGTTGAGGCTCTTTGACTAGATTTGCAAGAGTACCCCTGAGGCTCCATTTCATCTATTCCACCTCAGTGAACTTGCAAATAAGCTCACCATCATGAGGAACTGTAGGAGTGGTAGGGCAAAGCCCCCACGACACCACTGCAGAGTTTCTTCCAGAAACACAGTATCTGCAGTGATAATTGAAAATTTAGACATTGGAGTCCTACCATCCCTATTTTCTCTGTGTAGGAGAGGTTTAATGCGGGCCCCCACTTTCACCATTACCTCCTCATCTCTCTTTCTTGCTCATCTCAGGACAATTCAGTAAGTCTCATGCATTATGTTGTTTTGCTCACTGCATCAAATAAATGTAATAAGTAGCATTATTGCTATCTAACTGTCTGGGTTAATCTACCTTCTCTAGCATGGGTTTAGCCACATTTTATAACCTACAATACCTAAAAAAGACTGCAATTTTTTATCAAAATGAAAGATTCTCTACTTCCTCCCTGTGTTCCATGCTACAGTATCTTAAATACTGTACATACTCTGATGTTGCCCCCCCAAAAAAGAAACAAAATTACCAATAAGAATAAACCACTGATTTCCAAAATCTGGTACCATACTGTTATTCTTGTTTTTAAAAATCAATTTTATTTTCCTTAATTATGTGTTAATAATAGGGTGAAAGAGGTATTTTGTTATTTTGTTTTCACCTTTGTTTTTAACAAACTCACATTTAATTTGTTTAATTTGACATATTCTACCTCTGAGTCGAATAAAGGCAGCTATTTCTCATGCAACTGTAGGCTTGATGAGAAATGAATAGCAACATTAACAAATGACAGCATTGCAGTTATTTCACTATAATGTGAATTGATTCCCCTCTCCAAATGTTATAGCCCAACTCTCTGGAAAAGGATACAGAGGCCATTTAGATGAGTAGCAACCCAGACTTTCATTTCATATAAGCCAAAATAGTGATACCATTGCTCAGGAACAATAAAATAACAGATAAATGGAAGATATAGTTCTCTATCAGATTCCTTTTGAGAACTTTCAATATGAAAATGTGTTCCAAATTCAGGGACTCAAGTTCCAAGAACTGTGAAAGGTATGAGATTTTTTTCTCCCTACCTACTAAAAGCAGAGTAAGTCTCCACAATTTCAAAGACTCTGGTAGAAGACAGGAGATGCAAAAGTCAGAAGCAAAACATTTTGTAACTCACGGTGTAGCTGGCAGTGTGAGCTTTATGTTCATCTTCGCCCCACTTCTGTCTCTCTGCAGGAGTGACATGGAGCTGTTGAGGTTAAAGCTGATAGGCAGTAGGTTCGTATCACATTCAGCTGAGGAATTTTTTTTTTCCAGACAGGGTCTCACTATGTCATTCAGGCTGGCCTTAAAAATCACTGTGCAGCCCAGGCTGGCCTCAAACTCATGGCAATCCTCCTCTCCCAACCTCCAGAGTGCTAATATTACAGGAATCCTGAGTTAAAGAATCATGATTATTTTAGCAAGCACTACCAGCAAGCTTACTGTGGTCTTTGAACCCAAATGACACATTGTCTCTATTATAATTGTCAGTGGAAGGCTGCTTTCTGTTCCTGAACAAATGCTGTCCCTATTCCTCAAGAACCATCTTCTATATAAAATATTCTGTAAAGGAGAATTCTACCCAGCTGCATGTGGTGGTGCATGCCTGTAATCCCAGTGCTCTGGGAGGATGAGGACAGATCTCAAGTCTAAACCCAGCCTGGGCAGCTTAACAGCTTAGTGGGACTGCTTCTAAAAGTGAAAAATGAAAAATTGGTTGTGGAATGTAGTTCAGTGGGAAGATCCTGGTTGCAATTCTTCAGTCTTTCTGGGTTTATTCCTTGGGTACCAAAGAAAATACAATTCAGATCAAAAGCCTGCCATTACCACTGCTAGCAAAACATGGAGAAAGATACATGGACAACTGTCCCCAAACATGAAGATTATGAAGCACCCATTGTAGTCTATTTTAGTTCACATCTTGGTGACTGAGAAAACATGCTTGGTTATTCCTTAATGATCTAACTCTACCAACCAGATTATGAACTCCCAGAAAGAGATTATTTTAGTTTATCTTCACATTTTCAGGTGTTCCTCAGAGTGCTGCACCTAGTAAGTACGTGTAGTTATTTAATAAATGAGTAAATGACTATAGTTACACAGCTAAGTTTATTTTATGATCAATCTGTATATGTAAAACATCACATTAGGGAGAAATTAATTTAATATCCATTTATTATATTCAGAAATAAATTGTGCCCTAATAGGAACACCCATGGTGCCCAAGACTTTAGACACAAGTTTCCATAAATTTTTCTTGAAGGCTGTTTTATGTCTATGTTCTAGAATAGGGAGCCTTTGCCAGCAAGAGCTTTTAATTAATATGTGGTGGAAGTAACAAAAGCCACTCATTGACCTAAGTTTTTGTCATTTGATGTTTATGAAATCTTCATAATGGTAGATAGTTAAACTGAGAAAATCTTGTGTCATCTTGTGAAACTATAGAAAGTGATTCTTCAGGAATACTGGTTGGCCACTAGGAGAAGAAATCAGAACATCCTAACATCTAGTCCCAAATTTAGATGCTTGTCTTTCAGCACACCAGCGATAACTTTAGATTTATCTTTCATTCCTCCAGGTCATCTTAAGGCTAGATGGATAAGGGTGATCAAATATCAAGTAACAAATATAACTGAGTGGTGTGCCTTAAAATAGTATCAAGTTCAACTGAAGCAAAATAAGTACTACTGAGATACAGAGAGAGGAACTGAATGTCTGCCAAGGTCCCAGAGAAAAAGCAGGAAGTCAGAAGTTCTTGATGATCATCTCATTCAAGATGGAGCCAGAAATAAGACAGGCACAAAGAGGACCCCCACATAAACCCATGGACATATTTAATGCGTGTAGTGGGCTGAAATGACACAACATTCACCTTAGAATTGGCAAAGTCAAGCTGGAGGGGGTAGAATTCCCATTTGAATACTCATGGTGACTTACAGTAAGCCCAGGGTCAGAGTCTAACATCTGTGATTGTCTATGTGAATCTTGACTACTTACATAATCTGTGAAATTACCTGTAATCATACTGACTTCACAGTACCACAGGACTGCTTTCTGTACAAGGTGAACTAACATATGGAAAAGGGCCTCATAGACAATAAGTGGTGGCTGCTGTAATTGCTATGTAGGAGTGGTATAAAGGCAGTCTGGCTGTGTTGATAGCTTGGCAAAATATAATTTTGTTCCCCACTGCAGCCTTCCACTGAAGATTGAACCAGCACATCAAAATACCGATAAACATGATAGAAAGACTACAAAATTTGAAGGAAAAAAAACAAGCCAGATTTTCCTCTGTAAATATTGGAATGGCCATGAAATGTGTGAGGATTACCTGTAATGTTTGAGCTATGTGATTTTAAGATTTCATAGTGCATAGGCTTCCAAAACTGCAGGAAGCTTAACTTTTTTCAATTAACTTTTGAGCAAATTTGTACTTCTATAAGTGTACCATCCTACATTAAGCCTCCACGTTAAGCATGAAGATTCCTAAGAACCTTTCTTTACCTTGTGAATTTATTATTTTATTCTATCTCACTTCTACTGAAACTTTGGAAACACAGAGATTAGAGATTAGAGGACAATAGCCTTCATTATTGTGTATAATTACAACTATACATATAAGTAGCATTTGTGCTACTGCTATAAATGGAAAAATGTAGAAAAATGATTACCTTTAAAATGACTTTCTTAAATTTGTAAAATACACAGTGTGATTGATTGGAAATGAATTATTTGACTCATATAAATAATATAATCCACCTATTTCTACTTTTTAGCATTTATCTAAGGATTTAAATTTTCTTGGGCACTTAGTAAAGCGCCTCACACATACCAGATAATTAATGTGTGTGAACACGAGGAAGAGGAAATCAGGAAAGAAATAAAACATGGAGATAGGAAGAAAAGAAAGGAGGAAAAAAGAAGGAGTTAAGAGTGAAGAATGGAAAGAAAAAAAGAAATAAGAAATGAAGAGAAACAGAGAAAGAAAAGGAAAGAAATAATGGCTGGGGGGAGATAGCTCAGTGGCACAAGTGCCTGCATGGCAAGCTCAAGGTCCTTAGTTCAATCCCCGGTACCAAAAGAAAGAAAGAAAAGGAAAGAAATAAAGGAGGGAGGCAGAGAGGGAAGGAAAAGTGAGGACAGAGAGAGGAAGAGGAAAGAAAACCAGAAATGAGACAATAGAAACAGCTGAATACGATTCCCAGCACACAGAATGATAAACACACCATGACATTATCAATTGTGAAAGCTACCTTAAACTCAAATATAAAGTCACTTAGGACAACAAGGGTTCTCCCACTGTGATCAGTATAACATCTCAAATCCAAGCAGGGTGTGCAGACACGGTCTTTTGGAGTCTGTCCTTCATTGGATCCAATGAACACTTTCAACATTCACCCTTAACCCATGTTAAGTTCACTTTTTCCATGGTGCGCCTCAATTTCCACTCACTCCACCTCTCACTTCATACTGAGTCTCACCCTGGGCCCAAACCTTGTTCCATTTTGAAGCCTCAGCATGGCTCCCAGACTTAGGTAAGTATTGAGTGATCTGGGCTGGATCTGTTGACCTCACCACTTGGTAGCTCAAAACTTTTAATGTTTAAAAATATCTAAAGGGGTGGGAGCTATAACCAACTATACAACCACCAAAATGGCAGCAGTAAATTGACTATATCCAATCATCATGGGAATGCATGGAGGAGCTCTTGTTTTCCACTGATTTCATGTTTTCAATATCAATGTCAAATGCAGAAACTAATTTTGTCTTGTACTGTGGTTTGGAGGAAACTTTTAATAAGCGTCCTCTGGTTAAGCAATTCTAATGCCAATGTAATCAGGAGTTTGAGAGATAGAAATTATCTTCTACTCTAGTGGATCAGAGCAATTTGAAGTGGTTTGGTTTTCTTATTTTTCTTTATCGTGGAATAAGTAACCTATTATTCCCTTTTATGAGTTGTTACTACACACCAACACACCTTCATCTGAAGTCTTATGGGGAAGGGGAAACTTCTACTATGTTGTCAAAGACCTGCTATAATACTTATTCCCACCCTTATATCTCTCGCCCTTCTCCCCTCTCTGCATCATTTGTCAGCTGTATAATTGCAGCTGTCTGCTATAATTTCCAGAGCCCCTAATCTTTCTTTGACAACTCAATGTGGCACCAGACATCAGCTCTTGGTTAATCTCCCCAATGCATATTGACAGGGCTTTCCCTTCATCTCTCCAGATTCTTTGATCTTCTCTTTAGCCCTATTCCTAGACCTAAGGACATAAAACAAATACCATTAATTCCTTCCTTTTTGACCCACTTAATGTCTGAATTTCCATTGCTCTTAAGTCTTTCTTATGTTTTCTGAGCTTTAAATAACTGAATTATTGTTCCTTCTTTTGTTAGGTTCTTTTTATTTTAATGAAAGGACAAATAAATAATAAAAACAATTAAAATTTCAAAACAGGACTATAGGATGACTAATAGTAAATATAGTATACTGTGCATTGTTAATTTCAAAGTAGTGGCTCACATTACAAGATACAGGCATGAAAAACTGATCAAACAATATGAGCATATAATTTTCCTTTCAATGAGCTAATACTAATTAGCATAACCATCTTAACTATCTTGTATGTGTTTTTATGTACATATGTATATGTATGTATGTTTGTGTGTTTATTCATCTATTTAATATACCTCTTACTTTCATTTTAGCTTTTACTCATTCAAAAATGCTTTTTTAATTAATTTCATTGAGAAAGAAATAGCAACGAGACAGTTTCAAAACAGTTTAGGATAGTTACAATAATTAATACATTGCATAATGTTGTCTTCATAGTAGTTATTCATACTACAAGATGCAGACACGATATCTTGTCTAAACACTACTAGTACAAATCTTTCTTCTCACTGAACTAAGAGAAAGTAGATGTATATCAATTCTTTACTATTTTATATATAAAGATATATATATATTTTCGCTACAAATGGTCCTTCATTTATATCCTCCTCTTTTGTTTAGTTTTGTCAAAGATGGGTATTCCATTGCCATTTGAATATTGTAGGTGTATGAATACAGCAAAATAATCCAATATAGTCCAGTAGTCCATAACAATAGTGGGTTTTCCATATGACTGGCAATGTCAGAAGTTATCGACATGAGCCTTTACAGCTCAGCATATTAATATGGATTTATTTTTTATAACCTCGTATTTGTACTTTTCTGCTGGATTGTTAGGATCAAGATAAAGCAAGACCTAGATAACAAAAATGTGACTTTCAGCAAAATGTTTTTATTTTGTATCATATGGGGAATCTTGCCTACACTTTCCATATTAATTATATCAATAACAGATTCCTATATATCACACATACCTAAACTTGCCATCTCCTGATATACACACATTTAATGGCACTAAGGTTCAAGTTATAGAGAGGAATGAAACCCTTCTTAGAGTCCAGTCCACTGTGCCACAGCTGTATTAATGAAGCAAGTCTGTCATAAAGGAATCAGTGCTTGCTTTGCTGCAATTCTTCTCACCACTAAAGGAGTGGGTAAACTGAGTCACTTCAGCCTGAATTCCACTCTCCCATGTCTCCCACCTTCCCATGTCTTTCCTGAGTCACTATAACTTTACTAGACAAACTTCAACCTTGGTCTAATTTCAAAGATCAAAACAACTAGGAAATAATGGATTCCATCCCTTCATTTCATTACCAGTAACCCCCCCAAAAAATCTGCCGTTACTAGATTGTTTTCAAATCAGGCCCTAACATATAAGTATGTGAAGGACTTTTTTAAAAAAATGAGGGGGGCTTGTGCATTAGCTCGGTTGTTTAAGCGCCTGATGGGGCAAACCCAGTCAGGCACAGGGGACCACGGTTTGATTCTAAATTCCCCGTGCCTTACCAGACCGGCCCTTAAGACAGTCTGAGCCAGAAAAAAAAAAAAAAAAACTAAAAAAATATAATAATAATTGAGACAGGGTCTTGCTGTGTAGTTCACATTGGCCTTGATCACTACATAGTCAAGGCTGGCCTTGAACTCACAGTGATCTTTCAGCTTCAGCTTCCTGGGTGCTGGGATTACAGGAATGTGTTGCCACACCAATTAGTTCACCAAGAACAACACAAAACGAGCGATAAGGAATCATGGGAACCTTGGTAAGTCGTTTATGCAGACAGATCTTGTATTTCCGATTATGCTCTGTTGACTTGCATGATAAACCTACCTTATGATCATCTCAGTTTAGCAGATTTTCATTCTCTCTGTAAGAATGCTAGGCAGCTAAGCTAATTGCTTTTGCAATTGAAGAAAGGAACATATAGGAAGGATCTCCCTCTCCAAATAACTCTGAAAATCAAAAAACAGAAGGCATACAAAATATGAACCCGCTTCACCAAAAGGATAATTTGGGTTATATGAAGAACAGTTTGTGCTTTAACTGAGTTCAGAAAAGATGCATTTAAAGAGTGACTATGAAATCAAGTAGCAAACCATCAGCTTAGCTAAATCGCTGGCTGGAGGGCAAGCCTGCTTTCGCTGCAGCTTCCTCCTTCGAAGCCCCCAGCCGCAGCCCGGAGCTGCCAGCTGCCGTGTTTGTGAAAGTGCTGCACTGCCATCTGCAGGAGCCCACGCACCCAGCACGACATCCGGGTCAGGTCCGCCCAACGCCCAACTTGATCCGTGTGCTGCCTTTACTAGAACACCATAGTTGTTCATTAAGAGTAATTACTCTGTGAAAAGCCTAGGTCACTGTTTAATTGACTCTAACAATAAACAGGGCAATAACCTTAAGCAGTATATTTTGGTGGTAGGAAATTTGTTTTCTAAACCCAAACAGCTTCCTTTTAAAATAAATTCATTACAAAATGAATCAGTAATTCATCTACTGTATTGCTTTTTAAAATTTTCATTACTATGCGTACAATGCATAAAGATTGCATTCATCATGGGGAGTTGGTACGAGTATATGACAACCTTCTTAATTCTTTGTACCCGTTCCCTCTTATCTCTCTTCCCTCTCTCCATCCGTCGGTCCTTTTCCCTCTTGCACTGATGCATAAGTTACAATTTTATAAGCAAAAGCACTTACTAGGAGCAGAATATTTTCCTTTCCCTTGACCTTAATTTCTAAAATCTTCTCAAACTAAAGACTCAATTTTCTTCTAAGAATATATAGAACTATGAGAATAGGATTTCCTGTTCTTTTTTTCTTAAAGCACATTATAAGTGTATTGTTTGAAATATGATTAGAGTTTCCTATCTCAGCAGCACAGGTTTACACAAGATAATTAGCATAGACTTAGTCTGCAAATTACGGTTTTTATTCATCAGGCAATGTCCATGCAGAGAACGATACTTAAATTGTTTTAGAGAAAAGCTTCCAATGAAGACATTTACACTGGACAGTCTCATTGTTTCTCCCTTAGACATAGAAGGATAGGGTTTTTTGTTTGTTTGTTTGTTTGTTTGTTTGTTTGTTTTACCTGAATCCAAAGATGACCTATGAACACCAAGAGGCTCAGCATCAAATCAAACAACTCCCACACTGGTCTAGGTGGTATCTTCTCTGCTCTGATGAGAAGGCTGCATGCGTGCTTGACAAACTACAGACAACCATATGCAAATCCACTCCAGATCCTCTCCTTTCTTTCTCCACACAAACAAATGCTACAGAGACAATGATTTTGAAATATTTCAAAAGCACACTTAAAACAATGTGGAAGGCACAGAAAAGGCAAGCCTTCTTTGTCATTTTCCAGTTGGTCAACTACAGTAGCAGTGCTGACTTATTGAAAATTATGTGAAAATCAGAGGGATAATTAGAGCTTATTTTTACCTGAAGCAACAGCTTGAATTTTTCATTGAATTTACACAAATTTGAGAAAATCCAGCTTTGAATCATCTTGGCCTGAGGGTTTTTGCTTCTACAGCTGTTTTTCTCAGCAGGAGATGGAGAAGAACATGGAAAGTCATGTTGTCATGTAGGTTTATTGCCAATGCTTCATACCATTATTTTTCTTCCCTTTGTTTCATCTTTCTTAGTTTTTAATTTATTTAATCTTGAAGGGAACTCTAAATCCTTCTTAGAGTGAAATGTAAACAAATATAAATGGGTATGTAAACTGTGTGCTGTGGTTTATGACCATCTTTCCATTTTTCTGGCTTCTTTTTTCTTTCCTTGGGATCTTATGGGTCTGTCTAGATGAACAAAGCCAAACCCGCGCATCACGAGTCCACTCATTTCCCATGACTGTCTCTCTACATCTTGATATCCAGCCTCCTGGCCAGGAGAAAGCCTGTATGTGTGGCCAGCTTCACCCTACAAAGCTGCCTCAGCTAGAACTGCAGGACCACAGCATCTTCTTTTGTGAAGTCTGCTCCCAGGGCTGCCATAGCCAGCTAACGTGAGTGAGATGAGCCGTATCAACAGAAACTCATTCTCTCACAGCTTTAGGGGCTGGAGTTCTGAAATGAAGGTATTCTCACAGCTGTTCTAGAAGAGAGAATCTAAAGACTATAAGAAAGGATCCTTCTTTGCCTCTTCTATTGTCTGTCCTTGGCATCAGTGAACACACAGATGTGTTTCTCCGGTCTCTGCCTCTGTGCCATCATGTTCTTCTTCCCTAGGGCTCTGTCTTCAAGTAACATTCTCCTATCTGTGTCAATGTTTACATTTATCCTCTGGATTAAGGTTCATCCTAATCTGGTATGACCTTATTCTAACTTGACTGAAAAGGTACAGTGAAGTCTGCAGAGACCACATTCTAAGGTATCCTATAGACATGAATTAGGAAGAACATTATTTAACCCAAATAAGTATCTATTTAGACATCTATGATGAGAGACTTCTAGAACACAGAGTGGCATGTACTGAGCATAAATGTAATCATAGCTACTTGTTTACCCATAGTAATGATTATTCCACCTGGATCCCAAATTCAAATTTTCTTATTTTTTTAGAGAAAGTTGGCATTTGATTTTTCTTTTCAAAGTATGTGCTTTTGGTATATTTTAGATATTTTGCTTTGTTTTCTTTTCCAAAAGTAAAAAGTGAACAGAATAAGCTTACATGTATTAAGTGAGATACTTCTCTATAGAAGACAAGGCATCTCACTAACTACTTTGACACTTATGATAGAATCTTGGTACAGTAGGGGATGATGCAAAAGGTAACTTACCAGACTTGCACAACCTAGAAACACTTGCTCTGGGATCTCACATCACTTCAAATTTAGATGCCTTGGGGCTGGGGGAGATGGCTCAGTGAAATAAGCACTGCCATGGCAAGTGCAAAGGTTTGAGTTCAATCCCCGGTTCTGGAAAAAAAAAAAAAATTTAGATGTCTTGGGCCCACCTCAACATTCCATGGGCCAATCTTCCTCTCATTTATTTTTTTTTTTCCTTTCACTTTTGGATTCTGTGGAGAGTTTTTTAATATTCTCCCTCTCACCCAAAACCAGGAGAAGCTGGCACAAACAGAAAGCACAAGACGTGGCAAAGCTAACATGCACAGGCACATCGGATGCACTTCAGAAAAACATCGAGTAATTACTAGCCTCCAGCAGATTTAAAACAGAACCTCCAGTGAGAGAGGAATAAGAGGTTCTTTCATCTATTTGATGTTCTTGTTAACCTAATAGCTTTTCTCACTATCATTCATGCTCCAGAGAAGTTGAGTTAGAATGAATGTTCTATACTGTATTGTTGCTTCATTTAAAGAAAAAAGAAGTCTCCCTGGTATAAGTCAAAAGAAGAAATACAAATAGAAATGTACAACAGCAACTAAAAATGATTGAGTCAGATAGTTAAGGCAAACTGAACTGCATATGCTGCAGGGTACTAATTAGCTTTTCTTCTGGATGGTTAACAACCTAAGTTCACAGATCAAAATTGGAGAAATAGAAGAGCCACAAGGCCAGCCAACATTTCGGCCCTAGGCTTTCAAGATCAGCAAAGACTCAGGGCATAGGAGAACCTGTACTGCAACATCATGAAACTCATTTGTGTCCCAAATTTTCTGATCAAGGAGATTATGGAGCCACAGAGGAAAGAGACTGACGATGTATAGTGTGCCTGGGGAGAGTCACATGGAGAGAAAGCTTTCTCTCAAGCTCTCACAGAAATCAAACTGGTCAAGCATTGTCCGTGACTCATCCGCATGGATGACACAGACAAAGGATCTACAGAGTAAGGTACAGGATTATAAGATAAACCCTGAGGGGACTTCACTGACCTCATCAGAAACAAAAGCTACATCTTTTGATATATAGGTCTTGATCTATCTCAGTCTTGACCAGCTAGCAGAAAAGTATAAAAATGAGGTATATAATGTGGGGCCATAATAATAAGTTTAGCTGTAAATGGCTATAGTCAACAACTTCTTCAGATAACTCACTATTATTGTGGAATGCTGCACTGTGTTGGATTGTGTTGCTGAATTCAGGCACCTAAATTGGTTTAATGACAATGGAGTGCTCATCTTTGATATGTCTAGACAAAAAAGGGGCATACAAAGGAAGAATCATGATGTGTGTGTATAAACAGTACAGTTAGCATAAATGTGCCGTGCTTCTGCATAATTCTGTGAGAACCAAGATTTGCACTAATAGTGGTTGGACAAGATATTATGTTGGTTTCTAGTACTATGGACAAACACTAGGGAGATAACAAGGTAGAAAGTATTAATTATTGAACCTGTGTTATAATTCAGCTATAGAAAAAGATAAGTAAAGAGCTACACTCTCTTCACTCACTGATTAGAGACATCTGCTATAATAATGTCTGTAATATCATGTATGCACCTTGTATGACACCAAAACATTACGAAAACATTTTGCAATGTATTGAATCTGTCCTGTTAATTTGTCTTGAAACTGTCTCATTGCTATTTGTTCCTCAATAAGAATGATGACGATGATTATGACGATGATGATGAAAGAAAGAAAGAAAGAAGGAAGGAAGGAAGGAAGGAGAGAGAGAGAAAGAAAGAAAGAAAGAAAGAAAGAAAGAAAGAAAGAAAGAAAGAAAGAAAGAAAGAAAGAAAGAAAGAAAGAAAGAAAGAAAGAAACTTTGTGTTGGCTATAGCTTAGCAACTAATAAAGTTTTAAAATATTTTAAAGTGTGTCTCTCCCACCATGGGATGCTCACAGGATTAAGAACAAGGCTCCGCTGTTTCAGTTTCACATCCTGAAAACCATTTCAGAGCACACTTTTGCCACATACTACTGGAGCACGTTACCAGCTGTCTCCAAGGTGCTGCGGAGGCCATCTGGTCCGACTTCATGTTCTGACCTCATGATAGGCCTCTTTCTACCACATGCTCATTCTCCAAATCAAGAGCTCAAATGTGGCAGGGAAAACAGGAATATTCTTTTAGGTCCTAAATTTGCTTTTGTTTTTGTTTTAATCTTTATTTATTTATTTATTTGGTACAGGCTCTCACTATGAAGCTCAGACTCACAGTGGTCCTCCTGTCTCAGCCTCCCCAGCATTGGGATTCCAGATGTGCATCACGACCCCTGGTTTCCTGGCCAGTAGGGTGTGCCCAGGGTTCTGGGTCTGGCATTGCATAGGTACGGGGGATCAAACCTGGGTCCTTGTGCTTCCCAGGCAGTCATTTAGACCACTGAGCTATTTCCCTGGCCCCTCGGGGCTAATTTTGGTTGTTTCTCCCTCTGTGTGGCAGCAAAAGAATCACTTGAAGCACAAATACAAGCACTTGTATTCTGGGCAGCACCAGGGAAAGAAAGTAACTTAGTGGGACTTGTAACTTAGTGGTCAATCAGAGTTCTTTTTCTTTTTATTATTTTTTAACTTTTGGTTCCAAGAGTGGAGCTCAGGACCTCTTGCTTGCCCAGCGGGGATAGAGTTTCACTTGGAGGGAGAATAATCTTTCTTCACACAGGAGAGGAACATGTTGTCTCTAGCAGATAATAATCCTTCATTTAATAAGCACTGTCTGGTAATGAGTTTCTTACCTTTGGCTGAAGAGAAGACCTAGATGGGATTGGAATATTTCCCCTGAAATTAAAGAAGACTCTGCCTATGGCCTCTGTACCTGCCAGGTTCCACAAGTGTTAAGAGTTTCTGGGAGTTGTCATGGGTTCAGGGTGGTAAGCAGAAGCTACATGGTGATTAGAAGGCATTAAATGGAAGCATCCCTAATAGATTCTCTGTGAAAATGTAAAGTAATGCCATAGTGCCAAGATTCTAGTATTGATTTATGAGTTATGTCTTACTCAGTTTAAAGGCTGAACATGCCCTTGGCTCTCACTCCAGGAGGGGACACCTCACTCTCTTTTCTGGATCCAGTGCTCAGTTAGGAGGGGCAAGCAAGCCTGGCTGAGAGCAGGCAAGGCAGTGCACTTTCTGGTCTTATTAGATGTGGTGGTGTCCCCACTGAGGGTTTGAACTATTTGCCTACCATGCATGTCAGAACATACTCAGTGTAAAGACAGAGGTATCTAAGGAGAAAGGACATTTACAGTACGTTCTTCTTTCAATTGCAGGTCACTCTGTGCATGGACTGAGAGTATATGAAGCTCTTTAGAGCTCTCACTGTGCTCCATAAAGAAGTTGCGAATGTCTACTATGGGGTCCGTGTGTGAGGTTGAACATAAAAGGATGGGCATCACTGCTGAGCTACTATGAGGTTTCTGTAAACCAGGGGCCAGGAAGGCACCACTGATGAAGACTATACTGAAAGTTGCCATCAGTTTTTGATCATGACAAGAGCTTTTCATGGCCCCGATAGCCAAAAAAATCCTCGAGCGAGAGAAACATTAAGAATCTATCCTGAGTCTATGCAAGAGGAAGGCACTGAGATGATGTGGAGGGGAGAGGCCTGCTCATGATACAAGCAAAAACAGGAGACTTGTTCTCTCCACCTTTTGCTCTTTGCTTTTGCTGTCTTCTGCCACCTTGAAGTGTGGCCCCTGTGAAATGCCACCCTGCTTTGGAGCCAGCTGATTCAAGGACTGAAACCTCAACAAACTTTGAGCTAAATAAGCCTATCCCTCCTTAAAAAAAAAAAAAGAAATTCATTCCCTATGCCCCATTTTCCCAAACAGTCACATAAATATTCCGATGAAATTGCAAAAAGATTCTACCACACCCACGCTACATTGGGAGACGCGCTCATACAAAGGAAAACAAGATGGTACAGAACATCCAAGATGCAAATTATAGCCCAGGCTGTATGGAAATGGAACCTTTTGAGAGATTAAATCTGTAGGCAGTATCCTAAATGTGACTATAAACAATGGGACTGCTGGTTACAAAAATAAATACATTTCTTACAACATTTTTCATAAACCTATAATATAGCAAGGTTTCTATGAGAACTACTGAAAAGCGAAGACATGGATTTCACTAGGAGCTTAGACAGTATCATAAAGGAACAGAAAAATTAGGTGGTTTAAAGCCTTCAGGTTTCACAGGGAGAAGGAAGCTATGTGGAGAATGACCAGCTCCATCCTCAGAGAACTAGCCAGATGGGTGGGTTATCAAATAAATTTGGAAAATCCATCCTATTGTTAGATTCTCAGTGATAGTACCTTTGGTTTAGTTGTGCTGCTGTAGCTTACAAAACTTACTATGATGTTCTACATACAGTAGAACTTTAGCATTTGTTAAGTGAATAAAAAAGTGGTAAGTGTGGTAATGTAAACGTAGGTACCAATGAGTTATGCCAGTGGTTCTTAAATCATCTGTACAGCTTCTTAACACTGTGATGGCCAAGCCACACTAATTAAATCTAGGATCTCTAAGTTTGAAACACAGACATATATATATTTAAAGTTTTTCAGATGATTCTCATATATAGGAACCATGAACTGCTACATTGAGTAATATGCCAAGTTCTCTTCCAAGACAAAGATTGTGTAGCCTTTAAAATATTATCAGATTATGAACAATGTGTCAATACCTAGTTACATAACATGAGGGGCTCTGTGCAAACAAAAATTCAGGACTCAACATTTCAAAAATAACTTAAAATTATTAAGGGCCTCTAGACAGCAAATGCTAAGTATTAAATCACTTGCAGGATCCTTACATGTGCAGGGCCATATATGAAGCAAATCACATACTACAAAGCATTCAGTGTTTACGGTACCTAGTTCGAAGAAATAACTACCTTGTTATTTCTATTTGTGTTACTGTTACAACTCTTTGTTCTTATATCATCAAAGGAATGACACTTGGAGTACTCTTTCTTACCTCATTAAGAAATAAAAGATTTTGCAAGTAGATTTCAGGTAGTCCAGTCTAATTTTATAGCCAAAGAAGGAATCTATCTCAAATTTCCTCTGAAACAATACTGAGATTCCATCTTCTTCCAGAAAGAATGACTACCATCAAGAAATCAAATAGCAATAATTGCCAGTGAGGGCATATGTGGGAGAGAAACCTTTCTACAACATGGGTAAAAATGTAAACTAGAACAACCATTATGTAAATCATTATGGAGATTCCTCAAAAAGTTAAAACTTCAAATACCCTTTGACCCAGGTATTTGCTTTCTAGGTATCTTCTGGAAAGGGTTAAAAACATCATATGGCATGTGCATACTCTTGCTTATAGGAGCACAATTTATAAGAGATAAATTTGGAAGTGGTTTATATGTCTATTATCAATGGGTGGATAAAGAAAATGTGGTATCTGTACACAGTGAAGTACAACTCTGCAAATAGGAAGTGGATCAAAAGATTAAGAGAGGAGCAAGGGAAGAGGAAGGTGTTAATAAAGAGAATTTTTTTTAATGTGTGGTACCAGGGATTGAACTCAGGACCCTGTGCTTGCCAGGCAAGTGTTTATTCTACTGAGCTATCTCCCTGGGCCCAAAAAAGAGAATTTAGATGGATTATATACATGTACAAACTCCCCCCCAAAAAATGGTCATCATTATATACTACAAACATGTACAAGTAAAGCATAAAAATTGAAAAAGTTGCCTGTGACAGTAGAAGTCTGTCAAATCACCTACTGAGTTATAAAAAGTGACTTAAGCTTCTCCATACCTCATTATTCTTATGTATAAATGGAGACCACATTGCCCCCTGTATTCTTCTGCTGTGACAGTTAATTGAGATGTGCAACACAGATGTGTTGTTTTTTTCTTTATTCCCATCATTGTTGCTCAGAACCAATTTTAGAACCACATTCAGCTCTTGCTGGTTTCCAAAACACATAGCTGAAGGTACAGTTCATTAATAAAGAAATATTTTGCACAGATTATGTGGGAGATAAATAAAAGAATATTTTGCACAGATGTGGGAGATGGGGAAAATTCTTACTTCTACAGAGCAGAAATATCATCAAATTTCCCACTGTCTACCACTGTTCTTCTCCCAAATGTTTTCTCCACTGGCAACCATCTTGTCTCATGTTGCTTTCTGCTCAAAATCAATCCCCCAAAATCCTCTTCACCCTACCTCTATTATCTTAAAATGTTAGGCTCTATCCTTATAATTTCATCAAAATAAAATCTTATTAATGACCATCTTCTCTCTTCCCATGAGTATTTCAGCACTTCCCCTGGCCCAAAAAGCTCCTGAAACATTTCCTCCCCCAGAGAAAACAATGTGTTTGGAAAAGTCTCCTACCAAGAAATTACCACAGAATAATACAGTGACCAGTCACAGTAAAGGTTAATCCCCTGCTTCCTCCTTACTCTCTTCACTGTTTCTGTATCAACACTCCCAATGATGGGAGAGGAATTTACATGCCTCATAATGTGAATCCATTCTATCTTTCAACAGCTCTAAATATTGGAAAATTCTTCCTTATGTTGATTCAAAACTCAGTTTCCTTGTAACTCTGGCTGGGGTTCATAGTTCTCTCTGTGACAGGTTGGAGCAAGCTTCCTTCTTGTCCAAGACATCAACTTCTCCACGGATTCCTCTGTAGTTCATTTACCTTCTGTGACAGACTCTCCAAATAGTGTCCTGTGCTGCAGGCCTCCGCTGAGGATTCTCCAAAGCTAGACATGAATTCCAAAGGTGTTCTTTCAGTTAGTATAGATCAACTCATATCAGGCTCTGGTTTTCCTGGGAATACTCAGATGACAGTGCCACCTTACAGAATATATCTCAAAACAGTAGATTCCTGAGACCCCAAGTATTGAATTGCTTATATACTCTACTTGTTTTTCTTATATTTGTCACATGTTGTTCTGACTTTTGTAGTTTAAGGTCTTATTTTGAAAACAGGATAAATTTTATTTTCTTTCTTCTTCACATTTTCACAGCACATTCATTCTTACCACAGATTCTAGCAACTTCAATATATGATTTTTTTTTTCCTTCTCATGTTTTGAAGGTTCTTTTTACTTCAAGGATACATGTTATGCCCTTTCTTCAGCATATCTAAAGTGCCAGCATCACTACTTTTTTTTTTAAGTTTTCTTTTTTTAATTTTAGGGATGGGTCTACAGGGTGTTCAAAATCGCCCCACTAGATCAGACTCATAGTGATCCTCCTGTTTACAGCCTCCCAAGAGCTGGGATTACAGGTGCTCACCACCACACCCAGTCTCAATTGCTATCTCAGCGAATCCTGGGAGTCAGAGCCAGCATGGTAGGCCAGAGGATGAACCCTGGCCTTGTTACATAACATGCAGGGCTCTGTGCGAATGAAAATGCTGGGCTCAATATTTCAATAAAATTTAGTAAAATTATTAAGGGCCTCTAGATAGCAAATGCCATATACGGCCCTGCACATGTAAAGATCCTGCATGTGATTTAATCTACTGAGCTATTTGGCCGGACCCCTTTCAGTTACTTTCTGGTCTCTGAGACACAATACCCAACAGTCACAACTCAAAGAAGGAAAAGTTTATTTTGACTCATGATTTGTAGTGATTTCAGCCTATCATCAGGTGGCTCCAAGGCAGGGCAGCATGGCAGGGAGGCGTGGTGAGGAGAAGCAGCTCATGGACAGTTGCAGGAAACAGAGTTCAAGAGAGAAAAGAGAGGCCTGGACCCTCAAAGCCATTCCCCAGTGGCCACCAGCTCCAACCACGCCTTAACCCCAAGGTCACATTTAGCTGTAAACTCGCCAGTGGACTAATCCACTGCTGCATACTACACCCCCAGAGTCCAATCGCCCCACCTAGGACTGCATGAGGCTCCGAATAGACGTCGAGATATAAGCATTGAGATATATGGTGTCATGTGAGCATTGAGACATAATGCCGTTCTTGGGCTTGGGAAACATTATTGAGTAAAATAAAGATTATTTGAACACACACATTATGGATCCATGACAGTCAATCTGATCACTGAGATGACTGCTAAATGACTAAAGTGTGCATCCAGAGATTCACTAGACAAAGGAATAATCCACAGCCGAGGCAGGATGGTGTGATGGGCGTGAAATTTCATTATGCTGCTAGGAACAATTTAAAACTCGTAAATAATTTACTTCAGGAATTTTTCACTTAATATTTTTGGATCATGACAACTGAAAGCATGGACAAGGGAAGAATGCTAAAGGCATCTTTGTTTCTTCAGCTCCTTCGGCAGCCCTCCTTGGAGATATTTTTTAATATTGCAAGGGTAGAAAAGGAACAATGGTGCCAAGGATTTTGGTTTAGTTGTTAAACATGCCACCAAAAGTTTCAGTGATTAGTAGTAGAATAGAGAGTCTGACAGTAAAGACATCAAGTAGTAATTATTGAAGCAAGGCCCAAAGTGATAGTCTTACTTTAGTGGAATAAAAAAAAAAAAGCACACTTCCAACCAGTTTGCCTGTTTCCATGCCCAGTGATTGAAGCAGTTGAACTCTTGTCATCGCTAAGATTCCTGCCAATATGGCCCTGTTCTCATGCATGTGAAAGCTTATGAGAATCAACAAGCAACTGACAAATAAGTATGCTGTTGTATTTGGTATGAAGGAAAATAATATTACAACAAAAATCAGATTAAAGGGACACTGATGGTAGTTTGGATATTCAAACTGTTAACAGTGAAAACAGAAAACATAAATAGACTTTAAAATACTTTATCAGAATATCACCTGATTGAGATATCTACATACACTTAAATATACATAATATATTCTTAAATATAGTCTCTAGACAAGCAGGCTGAACATCACCCCAGAATGGTTTAGAAATACAAATCGCAGGCATGAGCCAGACCTACTGAATCAGACTCTCTAGGGCTAGATGGGACTAGGAGAACTAGGTTTTAACAGCCCTCTGAGTGATTCTGAAGCATGTTGAAGTTTGAGGACTACACAACTTTGGACTTTCTGAATATAATAGAATATGCATAAGAAATTACTGAGTCAACCCTTACAGAATTCGCTATATCATAAATAAAACCCAGATCAGTATCCAATGCTAAGAATATTATAATACTCTTCTGAAATGAAATTCTACTTCTTTTTTTAATAAAACAATAATTGTTTTAATTTTTAAAGAGAATAAAAACAGTAAAAAAATTAGAAATGACAAAAAATTTCTCTTAAAAATGAAAAGAATTCAAAAATGGTTGTTATATTGCATATTATGATTTTCAGATTACTAGATCTGAGCATGCAAATTTGGTCAAAAATTTAAAAAGGAGAAAAAAATTAAGCATTAAAAATTCTTATATACTGGGAACTTATTTGAAATCTTACTCACTAAGGTCAGGATAATCCTCTTCTGGTCCTGCCACGATATACTTTTTTGGTCCTTACATTATCCCTGTACCCTTAGTTTTTAGTTTTGCTTATAAATTTCTTCAGATATATACCTTTAATATTCAGGTACCCTTAAGTTTAACCTTCAGAAATACTCTGAGATATGTTGGTTGACCACTTGGTTAATTACAGAATAATCTTGGTTTACTTTTGTGTTCTCTGTTTCTATGAAAAAGAGGAGAAGCAGGACTTCTTCCACTTATCATGAAGAGTAACTACTTGCTGAGTATGAGTTCACAATGCCTGTTCTTTGTACAGAGCACTATGACACCTCTTTTGGCCTGCTGTTAGACACCCTCATTAGATGCACCATTTAAGGACCTCACTGCTACACTACTTCACAGTACTTTGGGGTCTGCAAATTTCTAGTGATTAGTACAGATTATTAATCACTACATATTTATAGCATGGTCCAATAGTAATAGTTTGAATTTCAAGTTTAGAATTTAGCCTTGAACCAAAAAAAAAGATATTGTCCTGTCTGGAGAACAGGAGCCAGGGTAAAGTGATGAAGCCTCCAGCATACATAGGCCACCGGAAGCAGCAAACGTGAGCATTGTCAGTAGGAGGACCAGGTCTTGAATAACACCAGGAACACTAGTAGGTCCTGAAAAGTCAATTTTTCCTTCAACCTTAAAGATAAATAGAATTCTAATAATTGCTAAACATGGATGAAAGAAAGAGCATGTAAAATGAAATGAAGCATTGTATGAGTCAATTTAGATGAGATACCCAGAAAAGGCAAATTCATAGAGACTTGCAGTAGAATTGAAGTGACTGGGGATTAGGGGAGGAAAATGAGGTTATTGTTTAATGGGTTTTGAATTTCTACTTGGAAACACAAAAAGTTCTAAAACTGGCTGGTGCTGGTTGTTGCACACACTTTGCCTGTGATTAATGCCACTGTGCATTTAAAATGGTTAAAGTGGCACAGTTATGCCATGGGTGTGTTGCTACAATAAAAATAATTCTAAAACAATCATTCAAAGCATTGACTAATTATTTATTAATCCATACGCAGGGTTGTGGCAAGAATAGCATAACACAACATATGAAGTAACTACAAGTCTTCATTTGCCGTATCACTATTACATGTTCAGAAAGTATTGCTTACAATCCACAGTCTCAGAAAACTTCAGTGGTAGGACAGAAGACACTTGAAGTATTCTTATGTAGAAAAAATGCTTCGCTGACAATAGTTTAATGGGATTACTCCTAACCCTTGCAGCTCCTAGCCCATAACCCTTCATCCTCAGCCTAAGGAATCTACTTGGCACTGGTGACTAATTTAGTGCATTTGATAGATCTGCTTCAGACTGTATGTTCGTCTCAATCCACCAAGAAAATAAAAATTGTATTGTGAGTCCCTCACTTTTTTTAAACACTAAACCTGTCAGTAAAATGTAAAAGCTAAGCAGTTTCTAATTTTGGTTTACACGTTCTCAGTAAGCTGTGAAAATTCATCAGAAGAGAATTTTATGCATAATAAAAACCTGCATCGTTTTCTCAGAAGGGGGCTTCATAATGAAAGATCTTCAGTTCTCGAGAAAGTAAACACAACTCCTGATCTGTGACTGCTAGTCCACCCACCTGTCCCTTCTTCCCTAATGAGATGAAATTATAAAGAGAAGAGCAATTTGCAAATATCCTCCCCTAGCTGATTTGTGCTCCTACAATGTACGTCAAATTCTTTCTGAACCTTTTATGCCGCATATATGAAAAGACACTCCGGGAAAAAAAAAAAAGACTTTAGAATGCTTCTAACCTTCTAAATCAACAATAAGGAAAAAAAATAAAGCAAAGGTCAAAGTTTCCATACACTGCTTCTCAAATACATCCTGCACTGAGTAAAATGCCATGAAATCCTGTCAGAACCAACTGCCTGCACACACTGCATCCCAAGAGCATGGAGAGTGCTCGAGCGGCTCTCGGTGACTTCCTCAGATCGCCGTGCGCCTTAATCACATTCACAAGACTGGACCAGCTCATCACGGCAGGAGCTGACAGAATTTTGTGACAATTCTAGGAAATGCTTTCAGATGGCCGCATCTATGAATTATGAATGTTTCACAAAGCTCTGGCATAAGTGGAACGGCCTTGTTCTCTACAAAGGAGGGACCGATTAAGAAGCAGCCTGCCTTTGTTTCCTTACCTGGAACTGGAAAATTGTTTCCAAACAGAAAAAAACAAGTTTGAATAGAAGTAAATAGGCTAGAGTGAATTGTAAGTTATTATTTTTAAAAAAAATCTTGTACAGTCACTTGTCACATAACAGTGTTTTCATCCACAACAGATCACATGCATGACGATGACCCACTAAGATTTTATTGCCTACTGACATCATAGCTGTTTTAATCATTCATTAAGCAATGTGTGACTATATTTATTTTATTCATTAGAAGAGATTGTATAAATATCACAGTCCTCATTCCAAAATGTGCTTAATGTGGTTGTAAATAGATTTATAAATTACTCCTTTTAGGTGCTAATAAAAAAGTCAATTCTCATTATTCATTCTAGCTATATGCTATAAAGTCACCACAAACACTGAATTAGCAAATACTGAATCATTGCTCCTGAGGGAAGTCCAGGTTAGATTCCTGTAAATGTCTAGTCGTATTTTTATCAACTTTACTTTCTGTGTCTCTGTTGGAGGACACCTTATCTAATTGTATTGTTAATTCATTATCATTAAACCCACAGCCAACAGCACAACTCTTCAATCAATTATGTTGTTTCACACACGTTTTTGCTCTTTTAGACAAATCATAGCCTTTTTGAGTTTAATAACAATAGGCAACAATTCAAGACCACATTTAGGAGCCAGGTTAGACACTAAAATCATGAGCAAATAATCCCAGACACACAAACAGCTTGATGCATATCGGTGATCCAAAGGAGAGCTGTTTATAGTATGAGACCTGAAATGAGAAGACAGGCCATACCTTTGTTTGCTAAAATAAGAAGGCGGAGAATCACCCTGTTTGACCTCAACTGGGAACATGCGCATGAGTGAACTCAGACTGCTTGCTGCTCTTCACATGCCCTTAGATGACCTTGGAAGCACTACAGGCATCGATTTTGAGATTACTAATACATTTCAGCCAGTGGGTAAATTCACAAACATGGATCCTACCAATGAGGATTGACTCTATCTATTCATCTGAGACATCTCTCAGCTTGAAGGCAATTTTTCACTCCAGAACAGTGGCCAGCTGCTAGGACACACTGAGGAGGGTCCACCTATGTACTAAGAGATCAATTGCAATGTTGTTTCCATTCTATTTCCATGATGTCTGGTGATCTTAATAAAAGTGACCTTCTCTTTTCCTCTTCAGTGTCATGGTTAACATTTAGTAACTGACTTGATAGGGGTGAGAAGAACAGGGCTAGCGTGTCTGCCATTTACCATAGGGATGGCTTCAGGCTTGTAGAGCCCAACTATGTACCCAAAGTTTCTGGTACAGAGCCTGCTCTTTAGCACAGGGCACCAAGGGACTCACTCAGATGATCATTTGGAGGGTTGAGTTGGAAGAGTAAGGAAAATATGTAAATGAAAGAACAGGGTAAGAGTCGAGAGGATTTGTCACAGGGACACGAACTCTGAAGGAGCTTCAGAGTAGCTACGTTTAGATCATAGATGATAACTGCTAGATTTCCAAGTTCTTTTTTTTATTAATTTTACTGAGAAAGAAATACTAATGAGACAGTTTCAAAACAGGTTAGTATGACAGTTCCAATAATATGCCGTATATTGTTGCCTTCATAGTAGTTCAGAGTACAAGATGCAGTTCCGAGGTGCCATTATCTGAGTTCCACAGTGAAAAGGCTTACTTAGAAATAATTATGTAAAACTGAAAAGAAATTTTGTTTAATAAGTATCAGCTTATGCTCATGCCTAACAAATTCTCAGCTGCATGACTTCAGAAGCTGCAATCTGTAGCTCATTTCTGAGTAACAATTAACCACTGGAAATGCTTTTTTTAAGGTATGCAACTAAAATAAACATCTCAAAATCTCCTGTTTAACCCTCATCTTTCCAACCACTATACACATACACACACAAACACACACACACAGAATATTACCACAATATCTGATAATCTTTTTCTTTTAATGTTTTATTTATTTGGTGCAGAGTCTCACTATGCAGATTGGATTTATAGTGATCCTCCTGTTTTCAGCCTCCCCAGCACTGGGATTACAGGCATGCACACCATGCCCTATTTTGATGGCTGTCTCCATGCATTGGAGGCAGGGCTGAAAGGGCATGTACCAGGGATCAAACTTGAGTCATTGCACTTGCCAGGCAGGCACTTAGAATGCTGAGCTATCTCCCCAGCCCCTGAGGATCTTAACACCATCTGTTAGTACTCACTTCTGAATTTTATGGCAAAAAAAGTGTCTCTTGTGTGAATCTGCGTTCTCCACCCACAGAGCTCCATTCTTGTGACACAGAGATAGCTACCCAAAAAACTGTGAAAATTTATCGAACTCTTCAGATAACTCACTATTATTGTGGAATACTGGACTGTGTTGGATTGTGCCACCGAGTTCAAACACCTAAATTTGTTTAATGACAATGGAATGGTCATCTTTGACAGGTCTAGACAAAAAAAGGGGGGAATACAAAGGAAGAATCATGATGTGTGTATATAAACAGTACAGTTAGGATAAATATGCCATGCTTTTGCATAATTCTGTGAGAAGCAAGATTTGCACTAATAGTGTTTGGACAAGATATTATGTTAGCTTCTAGTACTATGGACAGACACTGGGGAGATAACAAGGTAGAAGATGTTAATTGTTGAATCTGTGATATAAATCAGCTGTAGAAAAATAAGATAGGTGTACAGCAGCACTCTCTTCATTCACTGATTATAGACATCTTTTATAATAATGCCTGTAAGTATAATATCATGTATGCACCTTGTTCAACACTGAAAATTACAAAAACATTTTGTAATGTATTGATTTGTCGAATCTGTCTTGTTAATTTGTCTTGAAACTGTCCCATTGATATTTGTTTTCAGTAAAAATAAAAAAAAATAAAATAAAATAAAAAACAAAGTGTTACTGTGATCATTTTACTCACCACTAGGACACAATACCAGCCACTAATAATTTAAGAGAGCAGAAGTTTATTTTGGCTTATAGCTTCAGAAGTGTCAGTCCATGGCTGAAAGGGTCATAGACAGAAATGGCACAGTGCTGCTGCTAAGAAAACCTGCTCACAGCACAAGGCCAGGAGGTGGAGAAGGTAACAGGAGGCACCAGGGGAAGGATGGCTCATGTAAGGTCACACTGCCAGTGCTCTGCCTTTGCCAGTCAGAGCCCTCCTCCTAGTAACAAGCCAGATATAGGACCTACCACACACTGCCACAGACCCTACCTCTGAACATATGACTATTCAGGGAACATGTTCATTCTAAATCCGAACAATAAATCAGCCAAAAAATATCAGTGGAGGAAAATCCTACCAACTGGAGTTCTTTTTTTTTCATTGGAGATGGAGAGCTGGGGATGTAGCTCAGTGGCATATTGCCTGCCTAGTAAATATGAGGTCTTCAGTTCTATTCCCAGCACACACAAAAAAAAAAAAAAAGAGAGAGAGAGATAGGTCTATAAGTTTTCCTCCACAACACAGTACAAAATAAGAACAAGTTTCTTGCCTATTATTTTCTATACCAATCTATACACATGTTGGTTTTACTGTAATTGTGCACTTTATGTGTTTAATTTCCCTTTGGATTCTACCCTTCATTGGTGGAGGGACCAAGTCTCATTATACCACGGCACTAATCATAGTCATATGCCAAATTGGCTTCTGTCTACATGTGTCATCCTAGTTCCTGTGTTTTTCTATTTATTAACTAACAATGGTGGAGGGGTATAAACCAAAAGATTTCTAAGAATTCATCCTACTCTAAATTTCCCTGAGCATCAGAGTGGGCATTAGGGTCAGCTCCTACCTAGGCAAGATGTTGTCACTGAGTTTCCTTGATAGATCAGAAACACACAAAGTATCATAATGAGTCTTGGAGCCTAGCTCCCTAATTATTTAGGCAATCTGCCCTAGCCTGTTGGCAGCTTATCCTTTGACAGGCTTGCTGTGTAAAGGCTATCCCACTGCCCAAGGAAATCCGGGCAAAAACCAAACATCTTTATACCGCCACCAAATCTATGCTTTGAATATGATATCTCATGACAGCTATCGATCCTTTGGTGCCCTCTCTTGCCTGGAAGTTATTTTACTGAATTTCCAATCTCCTGAAAGTATTCCAGAGTCATACAAATATTTATAATACCATTCTCTGAAATATGGGGAAAGTTCCCAGAGTATAAGCACAGGAATCTAAGCCAAGCATTGCTACTTTGGCAAAATCATCGATGAAGCTTTGAGATCCACTTTCCTTATGTATAAAGTGAAAACAATAACTATTTTTGTGGAAAATGCAAATAAATTCTCCAATGAATATGAAGATGAAATAAAAATGTATGCACATGTAAGTTAGTGTGTTAACTCACTTCTAGCTTCACAAACTCATTAGTTTTTAAAAAAATATTTGACACATGGTCTTGCTACACAGTTCAGACTTGTAGCAATCCTCCTGCCTCAGCTTCTGCAGTGCTGAGATTACAGGCATGCACCACCATGCCTGGTTTTAGTGACAGCACAGCATGCAGTAAGAGGGATCAAAGTCGGGTCTTTGTGCGTCCAGGCAGATGCTTAGACAGCCAAGTTATCTTCCCAGCCCTGTGAGCTCATTCTTGATCCCAATCCTTTCTACTTACTGATCATTCTATTTAGAAAGCTTTCTATTGGTTCCTTTCATTGCTAAGTACACTTAATAAAGTCTATATAATGACACCTCATTTGAAAGAATCTCCCCAATCATTCCCTCAGAACTAGTCCATTTTTTTTTTTCATTTTAACCAGCTTTACTGTTTTGTTGATAGTATTGATCGGGATGTTATGGTTGTCTCCTTCTTATCTTGCCTTTCTCACTAGAAAGCCAACTCTTTCAAGGACCTTGTCCCCTGCTGTATCCAAAAGCTATAATGATCCAGATATAGGAGGTACCCATTAAATATGTATAGAATAAGTGAAACAGTGTGCAAATATAACTATAGAAGCAACAAAAAA
>PVKA01019944.1:0-41199 GCA_004027165.1 Ctenomys sociabilis
TATATATATATATATATATATATATATATATATATATATATATATATATTATATAATTATATATATAATATATATATAAAATTATATATATATAATTTTTTCTTTCTATTTATGTATTTATTTATTAGGTACAGGGACTCACTATGCAGTTCAGACTCATAGTGATCCTCTTGTGTCTGTCTCCCCAGTGCTAGTATTAGAGGCATGTGCCATCATGCCTGGTTCCAGAGCTAGCACATCATGTGGTAATCGAGGACAGAACTCGGGGCCTTACACTTGCCAGGCAGGCATGCCCTAGCTATCTCCTCAGCCATATATTTTTTTAAACTTCCCTTCCTTCTTTATTCTTTCTCCTCATCTCAGTCATTCTTTTCTTTTGAGCAGTTTCTTTCCCTTTCACAGTATTTATTGTACCTTTGGATCTTATTTACTCTTTCAGTTTCTTACACCAGGGAGACAATATATTTACACGTGCGAGTCTGATTTTTAGAAAGTTTTTCCTTTTTGTTTTGTTTCTCTATCTATAGGTTGATCAATCTATCTATTTGGTACAAGGTCTTTCTATGCAGCTCAGACTCATAAGGACCCTCCTGTCTCAGCTTCCTCAGCACTGGGATCACAGGCATGTGCCACTATGCCTGGTTTTTGCGGCCAGCTCAGTGCAGGCCCAGCATGGCTTGTGATACTGTGGGCTGAGCGAGTCTGATTTATTTCACTTATGAATGTGTTCAAATCTTTTTTTAAATTTTGAGACAGATTTTGCCTCAGCCTCCCAGAGTGCTGGGATTACAGGGGTCCACCACACCTGGCTTAGAAGAGTCTTTAAATCCACATGCACATCCAGTGCTGTCTGGACCTGGAATAATTGATTTATTTTCTGCTATACTTACTACCTATGCATGAAGAAGCTACCATACTTAGCAAGATAGAAACACTGTCAAATGTTTAATACTTCTTTCTCCCTCTTCTCCCTCTCTGGTCCCTTTGTCACACTACACATTAACTACTCTCTCCGTGGACCTTTCAGGGTCTTTGAATGGTCCATCGACCAGCCCTCTTCACCCTTCACTGCATCATCGACTTCATTCACTCTTTTATTGCTTATTTCTCTTCATTTTATTTATTTATTCATTTAGTTTGGATTTTTTTTGAGATAAGAGCTCACCATACAGTTCAGGTGGGCTTCAAACTTGCTATGTATCCCAGGATGGTCTCAAACTCAAGGCAACCTTCTTGCCCCACCCTCTCAGAGTGCTGGGATCACAGGTGTGCACCACCGCACCCAGCGTTTTCAAAATAATCATAAAGGTATGGAAAAATTACAGTTGTACAAAGAACTCTTCCCCTTGAACCACAGAAAACTAAGTTGCCTACATGGTGATCCACTTTCATTAATGCTTTAGTATGTATTTCCCACAAATACTTTCCCTCTTAATTCAATGCTCACCATCAAGAAATTAATACTAATACATTAAGACTATTTAATCCCCAGACCTTATTAGAATTTCATTAACTGGCTCATAATATCCTTTGTAACAAAAGAATCCAGGCCACAATTACTCATTGCATTTAATCATCTGTTTCTTTTTCCATCTCCTTCCACCCAAGACAATTCATAAGCCTTTTTTTCCCCCCTCTTTTAGGGTTGCTGGGGCTTGAAACCCTGGACCTTGCATATGCTAAGCAGGCACTTAGTGGAGTTATATCTAGATTACACACCGTTATAGTATAGAATATTCCTCATTTGGCTTTATCTGTTGTTTCCTTTCCTGAGTAGAGGTGGGTTATGCATAATTCCCTTCTTCCAATAGGGAAGTGACCCAGGGCCTTCTGCATGGGTACCATTGAACTACATCCCTGTTAGCTCGATTTCTAGAGAAGCCAGGCTTACTTGTGTGTGCCACTATGCTTGCTGGGTTATGTATCTTTGGCCACATTATAGACTTTGAATATTTGTCTTGTTGCCTTCATTATTTATTGTGATGCTAGAAATTTCCCATATTTGGACCAGCTACCTAGCTGGCTTTATCACTGTAATTCTTGCAACAACAGTAAGGACTTTCTGGCATGGCAAGATGCTCCAGGCTCATCTTGTGCTTTGTATCCCCTCTCCCTGCCTGGCATCAGGGATTTCTCCAAGGAACCATTTTTACTTTCCTTGGAGAATAGCGCATCAAAGACAAGATATGGGTGGTAAATTTGTTCAATGTTCTTGAGGAGTCAACTGCTTTCAGACCACTCAGTGGACAATACTAGGAAGTACTTTTTTTTTTTTTTAAGACAGGGTCTTACTATGTAATTCAGGCTTAGTGAGTTTTGAACTCATTAGTAGCCTAGGCTGGCCTTGAACTCACAGCAATTCTTCTGCCCCACCACCACACCCATTGAGAAACATTTTCTTGGTGTCTGTCTGTCTGTCTGTCTATCTATCTATCTATCTATCTATCTATCTATCTATCTATCATCTATTGATTTCTCTATGCAAAAAAGAAAACCAAATCATATGAGTTCCTCCTCTGTTACAGCACCCCAGATTTATTTTTATTTTTTTCTCTTCCATTTTTTCCCTCTTAGTGGATTAATCCTTTTTAAGTAACCAATTCTCTGTCACTGTTGCTGCTTCCACCTTTACTCTCCTTATAGACACCCTCTTCTTGCGCATCGGACTCTTCCTTACATGGATGCCTCATTGTGCTTGCTTCTAAGAACAATGGAATTATTTTAAAAAGGGAAAGCAAGCCAGGTGTGGTGGTGCATGCCTCTAATTCTAGTGCTCTAAGAGACTAAGGCAAGAGGATCAAAAGTATGAGCCCACCTTGGACAACTTAGTGACTTATCAAGACCGCCTCCCAAAAAATAAAAAAAAGGGCCAGTGATGTAGCTCAGCATGAAGGTCCCTGGTTAGCTGGAAACAATTCCACTGAGCCTTGGAGCTTTTGATAGAGTTTTCCATCTCTTCTTCAGTAAGTGACAACTGCTCCTCCGGCATGAGTGCCTATGGAAATGACCCTATCCTGTTTTGGGCCCCAGCCCCCGCATCCTTCCTAGAACCTTTCTTGAAGTTGCAACTGCCAGTTAGACAAACTTTGTTATGGGATAGAAAAATGGGAAATGCTGATGGGCATGGATTAAAGAGGGATAAAAGGAATGAAAGAGGCCAGGTAGGAAGCTGGCATGATCTTAGGGGTGTGGAAGGCTGACTGTGAATGGAGTGAGAAAAAAGGCGGATCTTGACTATTAACTGAATGTGCACATTAGAAGAGGGTGGACAGAAAATATGCAAATGAGAAGAGGTCCACATCAATAGCAGTTTTGAAACTTGGTAATTAGGAAAATTATGATGTTACAAAGAAAAGTAAGAAGTCAGAGAGGGGCTGGAGAGATAGTATGGTGGTGTAAGTACCTGCCTGGAAAGTGCAAGGACCCGAGTTTGATTCCTGGTACCTCATGCCATGCCAACCCTGCACCAAGCTGGCCATGAGAGGTGGCCACCGAACCCGGGTGTGGTGGTGCGTACCTGTAACCCCAGCACTGGGGAGGCTGAGACAGGAGGACCACTATGAGTCTGAGCTGCACAGTGAGACCTTGTACCAAACAAATAAACTTTTTTTAAAAAAAGATGACAGATAAGTCAGAAAGACCTAGCTTTCAGGAGAAGGTCATTCATATATTCAATTATTATTAAATGTGTGCTCTGTGCCACGGCCTAAGGAACATTTCAAGGATAGCAGTGAACAAAATAAGATTTCAGTTTTTTAATTAACAAGCACATACTAAAGCCATGGGCCTGCATCAATAAAGCTTTGGTTGATGGCGCCACAGACCCATGCAAAGTTTGTCTAACTGGCAGTTGCAACTTAAAGGAAGGCTCTAAGAAGGATGCAGGGGCTGGGGCCCAAAACAGGATAGGGTCATTTCCATAGGCACTCATGCCGGAGGAGCAGTTGTCACTTACTGAAGAAGAGATGGAAAACTCTATCAAAAGCTCCAAGGCTCAGTGGAATTGTTTCCAGCTAACCAAGGAACTTCATGCTGAGCTACATCGGTGGGCCTTTGGACCAATTAGGGTTCTTAATTGCAGATGACATAAAAGGATTCTAGTCCACTTAAGCAGAAGAAAAATATCCTGGGATGATATCAGGCAGCTCACAGAATTGACAGAAAGCCTCAAAAAAGAAGCATGGGAAAGAGGCATGAGCCAAGAGAAGCTGGGTGGCCAGAATTTCAGCCCTATCCTGCCCTAGGAACAGTCTGATTGGGGTGCTGCAGTGCCAGGTCCCCAGAGGCTACCCTCACCCAGATCCCACCACTTGAGCGCTGACTCTTGCTGCCTCACGGTTGAAATATGGCTAGTGCTCTGCCTCCTTGGTCACATACTCAAGATCCAGAGTCCTGAGTGGCAGCATCAGTTTGGCTGTGAGCTTCATGTGAAGGGTCTAGGCAGCAAGAATCTGACTTCCTACTAAGATTCACACTAAAGAGGGCGCACCAGCTCAGAGCAGGTGAAAGGTGCCTTGAGGCTGAAGACCCCACTGTGCATCCACAAGCAGACTGCTGAGCATGTCCCCAAGACCCTCATCACACCCACCATACCCAGTTTTCTCCTTCGCGCTCATGTTCCACTGAACCATGACTGCAGGCAGTTCTCTGCCCTCACCATTCCTGTCTTGGCCCCGGTAACAGCTGGTCTCTAAAGTTGGTCCCCACCAGACCAGGCTTCCCATGTGTGTTGTCCCACCTCTTGCATCTGGGATGGCTCATGATTCATTTTCTCTGAGAGCACACTGGAGAAGTGTCGCCGCATGACTTCTGAGGAGAGGTCCCAGAATCCTTGAAGCTTTTGTCTCAGGCTCTTGGAATGTTTCCTTTGGGGCAAGTCAGCCACCAAGTATGAACTCTGTCTACCAGAGACCACCGTGGAGTGAACCCAAGCCTCATGTGAAGGCTGTGAGGAGAAAAAAATGCCTTTTCTGTCTGCGTGTTCCAGCCTCTTCAGATGAAGGGCCAGATGTGTGATTAAAAAGAGACACCTTGACATCCAGCCCAGCTTGTCCTTCAGATGCACCAACACCAGCCTCCATCTGACAGCAACTGCTTGGGAAGCCCCAGCTAAATGCACTCAATCCCAGGACTGTAAGAGACAATGACATGTTGGGGAGGTTTGTTAGTAACAGAGAACTTTCTGAAAAGGCCCTTTGTGGTATGTGTTAGGCTCCCTTGGGAGTGTCCCCCCACCCCACGCCACTGTTCTCGCCTAGCCATGTTCCCACTCATCTCAGCATTTATCCAAATTCCACTGCTGACGTTGGGCATGGTGGCACACACCTGTATTTCTAGCATTCTGGGAGGCTGAGGCAAGGGGATCAAAAGTTCCAGCTCAGTTTGGGCAATTTAGGCAGACCCTGTCCCAGAGTAAGATTTTTTTGAAAAGCCTATGGAAGCAGCTCTGTAAAAGGCCTTGGGGCTCAATACCCAGGAAAATACACACACACACACACACACACACACACACACACACACACACACACACACACACACACACCCTTCAGATGCTCCTTCTGGCAGAGTGAAGAGTTAGCCTATGGGGTAGTAGAGGTTGAAACCTATTTCATCTCTAATTATTCATGTTACCTTGGGAAAAATGGCTAATTTTTTTGGGCCTCCAATTCTGCCTCTGCTTTGTGGAAATGAGAACACCTAACTTCTGGGACTGCTTTGAGGACCAGGCATAAGTAAAGCATCTGTTCATCTGGTTCTCATTAGTCTCCCTGAGGTGATGCCCAAGCTTCCAGACATGTGTCATGTGGCCCTTAGGCCTCGTTCTTGTCATTTATGAATGCATGATTCTGACAAGTCCCTTAAACTTCTCTGAGTCCTGCTTTCCTCATAGGTAGAAGGGGTTTGATGATAATATCCACATAATGGGACTTCTGACTGGGCTGCTTTGCAAGGTTAGGCAACACTGCCCCCTTGAGGCAGAAAGCTCAGGCCCTTGAGTCCTGTCCTACACCAGTGAGGCATTAGGAATTCTCTGGATGGCCATAGTGGGGTTGCAACATATGCAGACGTGTCTAGAGGGCTTGGGGACTTTGGGGAATGCTGGACGGTGGACAGGGACATCAGAAGCCCATGGGCCCATTACTCTGAACGTAAAAGATGTTTTACTGGAGGGAGGGCTGAGGGGAGGAGGGACACATGGAACAGAGCAGACACAGGAGACTGATTTGAAATAATGCAAAACTGGGCCTGACCATTTTGTGATTCAGTGCATTCCCATCCCCTGCTTCCTTGTTAGAGCAAGGAAGATCTGGGATATAATGACAAGGACAAGGTCATAAGAGCACAGACATCTTTGCTGTGGACACCTCTTATAAAAGAGCCAAACCCAAGAAGCACAAGGTGCTTTTCACCCAGTGAGTGCGTGTGTGTGTGTGTGGGGGGAAGGCACACATTGTAGTTGTGCCAGACCATTGCCAGCGGGTGGGCAGAGAAGCAGCTGGTGTGGTGAGATGGGTAGCACTCGGCGGCAGCTCTGACCATGTGGAGAGCAGCTACTCAGCTTCTTCTGAGACTCTTGCTGAAGACAGTGACACACAGAAGTTGCTGGACACTGCAACTTTGGGATTTGAATTAAATCTAATGCAAAAGCATGCACAATTGACTTATAGGCATCAGTAGGCAGGACAGTTGTTATCCCTGCCAAGGAAGTAGTGACTAGAAGGAAACATGGAAAGGATCCTAAGGATGGTAATGTCTTGTTTATTCTTCAAGCTCCTGCAAGGTATGATAAAATTATGGTAAATAGTTAAGTAAAATTAAAAAAAAAACCTAACAAAAGTATTGCAGTAAATGACTCTGTGGTGCGTTGACAACTGGTGGTCAACTTGTAACACCCAGCTGAAGTGACCCAGTACGGCCTACCTGAAGATTGTTGCTGGCAATAGACCCAAGTGGCACTAGAGAGAACGTTTAGAAGCTGTTTGGAAGCTATGGTGAAGGTGTTAGGGAGCTGCTGGTTCTCTTGGGTTGTTTTGCTGGAGGATCTTGCCATGCTGGCTTTCCTCATGAAGTTGGCTGTTCTTGGAGGAGGAGCTTGGGACTTCCTTGTTGCTGAGCATGGTTGTGGCACTTTTCAGGGAGCACTGGTTCTTAGTTTGAGATTCACTTCCTGGCTCCAGTGCAGATCCCTCAGCCTGCTAGCACATACCCTTGATCCTACTGGCATACACTTGGTAGCTTCCACCACTGACCTCTGGCCTTTCCCGGTGCAAAATCCATGAAGCAGGCCTACATTAGACATTGTCATGGGTTCTTGGCTTCCAGGCGGACTCATGGGGGGGGCATTGTTATGGGCTCTAGGTCTTCAGCTGGACTCAGGCAGGACATTGCTGTTGGATTCAGGTTCTCAGCTGGATTCTTTGGTCTTTAGTGGGTAGACAGATTTCCTGCACTTTTTAGATATGATTGTTTGGGTGACTATTATAAAATAATTCTATAAACTATGTGTCCTTTATTAAATTGTTCCTCCACAAACCACGATCTACAACACTTTGTCATGAGCCCTCTTCTATACATTCTACCTCGCTTCAAGCACATTTGCCTATCATTCTTGTCACTTTCTCAAGCAGTTCTGGAAGTCCTTTTGTGCACTTTTTCTGTGGTTGCCCTGATGTCCTGAATCAATTCAAAATGTTTATGTCAATTCCAAATAAAAACATTGTGGCGTGTCCTCATCCATCTTCCTTGCTTTTCCCCAAAGCCAAAATGACTGTGAAAGATAATTAGGTTGCCCTACTTCAGGGCATGGCAACAGCCACAAAAAGGGCTTCCAGAGCTGGTTGAGAAAGTGGTAAGAACGATGCGATATGTGAGGGGGAGTATTTTCAGAGAGATTAATAGCAATGTGGTTCCTTTTTCCCCTCACTATAATATTTTAAATTTAAAAAAAAATATTCAGCACTTTTTGATTATACTTTGTGGTTAACACCACTGGGCTCATTATGTAAAATGTAAGTATCCTTACATTTTTTTTTTTGTTGTTTCAATAACAGATTAACAAATGCATGCAGAACTGTTGGGAAAAGAAGGATGAACAGTTATGTCCCACTTCCAGCCCTTTGAGAGGGCACGCCACCGAGGAAAGGACCAGGCGGTTGGATGTGAGGACCATCTGGAGTCTAGCCAGGCTTATTTTACTTCTTCCCCATTCACTTATGGCTTATTAAGCACTCCCTACACATTGAACAACGTAAAACATGTAGGGGAGGTGTGTAAAAAGATTGTTAGTAACTGTAATTTCTGTTGAGAACTTATTTTGCAGTAGCTAGGAGACATAGCTCCCAACAATCCTATGCTACATTATTACAATTCCACCTATCAGTTGAAAATACGAGTCACATTAATGTTTGCTTGATTTAGTACAGGGTTTCAGCAGCTCAGACTTGTAGTGATCCTCCTGTCTCAGCCTCCCCAGCGCTGGGATTACAGGTGTGTGCCACCAGCCCGGTCTCGGTGCGGTACCAGGGATTGAACCCCGGTCCTTGAGCTTGCCAAGACTCATAGTTGTTAAGCAAGTTGCTGAGGATCACATGGTAAAAAATGTGCCAGGATTTCCCAATGCACCCAAGTCAGCAAGGGCCCATAGCCCGGAGCTGCAGTGTTCCTTAGGGACCTAGAGGCCCACTGAGTGATAGACCTCACAGAAATAAGGCCTTGGCGTTGCCTTGAGTTTGAGCTCGAGTTTTGCGACATAGTTTACTGTGGTCCTTGACATGTTCCTTCACTCTTTCTGAGCCTCAGTTTCCCCAGGGTAAAAAAACTATGCCATTCCAAGTTGTGGGAACAAGATAAGATGACGTGCTTAGGGCCGGGTCCCGCGCTTCGGGAGCGTGGGGCACCGGCAGATTTAGCATCTGAGTCCTTGGATCACACACAATAGACAGAACCCCACGGGGGCTGCACGCACGTTCGGAGATCCCCGGCTCCTTTCCTCCCGATTAGAGCCTTTAGGACCAAGAACACTTAAAAATGGATAGGTAGCCTTAAACTTTGTCCGTGGTGCTACAAAATCAGCCAGATGAGGTCACCTAGCTCCAAATAAGGAGCCAGCACCAGCAATCTCGCGCGTGTGCTGTCCACCGCCGCCCTGCAGGCGAGAAGACGCGAGCTATCGCGAGATCCGGCGGGCTGACGCTGCGCGGGCCGGAAGTGAGGGGCGGGCCCGAGGCTGCGCGCTCCTTTTGAAATCCTGTGTGGCGGAGTGCTGGGCTGGGTTGGAGGTCGTGGTCGTTAGGGGATGAGATGATGAGGGAGCTGGGCTTGCGGGACCTTCAAGTGGGGTTGGCTGGGAGCGTCCCACAACCTTTTCTGGGCTGCGCGCTGGCAGCCAGGCTGGCGAGGCTGCTTTTCCTCCACGGAGCTCCCTGGCGGGGGAGAAGCCCGGCAGCCGAGCCTGCAGAATA
This sequence comes from Ctenomys sociabilis, assembly GCA_004027165.1. Classification (NCBI taxonomy): domain Eukaryota; kingdom Metazoa; phylum Chordata; class Mammalia; order Rodentia; family Ctenomyidae; genus Ctenomys; species Ctenomys sociabilis. The sequence goes on from PVKA01019944.1 coordinate 9,462, forward strand.
GTGGCGTTCCCGCTGTGGTGCGGCGTGAGAAGCCTTGCGGCCACGCGGGGGATTTACCGCGACACCTAGAAGTTGCACTCCGACTTGCCCGGGTGCTTTCTGTGGCTATGGGAAAAGGGACTTAGCAAAATATTCACTCTGTTTTGTTTGTAAAGGTTACAACTTTTTTTTTTTTTTTTTTTTTTTTTTTTTTTTGAGACAGGGTCTCACTATGCAGTTCAGGCTGGCCTCGAGCTCACTTTGTAGCTCAGGCTGGTCTCGAACTCGCAACAATCCTCCTTTCTCAGCCTTTTTTTTTTTTTTTTTTAAACCTGAAATCTGTAAAGACCATTATCTATTGAGAATTATATTTGTTTTTTTTTAAAGGCATTTTGCGGTAGAGAATGCTCAGAATTTAGAGTTTAGTGAGATATATTTATATGGCTCATGTGTATTCTTAAGTTGTTGCTAGCCTCAGTATATTGATTTTTTTTTTTTCCTTTTTTGTATTGGAAATCAAACTCAGGACCTTATGCTTGCCAAGCAGGCGCTATATCCCAGCCCACAGTATATAGAAGTTTCAAAGGAATACCTCATAATTCATACTGCACTGATTTGCAAATGTGACCTAAACATGCCAGAGGTCTTTTGGTGCTAGGTGTTCGGGATCAAAACTGGGAGTTAGGGAAGATTCACTGTTATGCAGGACAATGTGAAGTTCCTTGATACAGCTCATAAAGAAAAGTTGGAAAGTTAGGTTTGGTGGTACAAGCATAGTTCCAGCATTCTAGGAGGCTGAGGAAGGATTGTGGCAAGTTTGAGCCCATTTTGAGGAATTTAGCAGGACCCAACCTAAAAAGAAAACAAAACTTAAGGCTGAGGATGTAATTTTCCCTGGCTATGGAGATAGCTCGGTGGAATAAGCACTTCCCTGGCAAGCACAAAGGCCTGAGTTCAATCCTGGACTCTGCCAAAAAAAGAAAAAAATCCTTACATATGACAACCATCCCAAGATAAGGAGTTGGGAAGCTGAAAGAACGTTTTCTGAGGTAATGATACAGTAATCCTCACCTTTTATACTTTATTCAGATTAAGTCTTGTGGCCAGTTTTGGTCCAAAAATTAAATGGAGCATTCCAGAAATAATTTATAAGTTTAAAATAACTTCGTATAGCATGTTTTTATATTTTTTCTACTAGTAATTTTTGTTAATATCTTGTTTATATTTTTGTCTTTTGAAACAGGGTCTCACTGTGTAGTACAGGCTGGCCTGGAACTCACTAGGTAGCTCAGGCTGGCCTCAAACTCATCGCGATCCTCCTGCTGGAACCTCCTAAGTGCTGGGATTACAGGTATGCACCACCACAACTGGTGTTACTCTCTTTTGTTGACTTATCATGGATCTATATGTGTTTGATAATACATGATATACCTAGGGCTGAGAGCTATCAAGTTGTGAGCATCCTTTAGATGTAGAATGTATCCTCAAAGGATAAGGAGATCACTGATAAACAACTAGTCAGCCTTGAGAGCAGAAAGATCAAATGATTGATGAGTGTGTTAGTCTTGGGGACAAGGAATATACCCTTCCAGGTCATGCCCCCAGTGAGTTACGGAATTCATTGCTGAATGGATTCCCCTGACTGTCACCTTCCAAATACCTGAGTCTTTGGGGGCACACTTTAGATCCAAACCATAACAATGAGCATCTTATTCTCTCCCTAGGAAATTCCAGAACATTTAGAGAGGTCATCAGTGAATATGCAGCCAGGCCCTATGTAGCAGCTGTGCCTCTAGTCCTAGCTACTTAAGAGACTAAAGCAGGGGAAATTTTGCACAGAAGTTGGAATTCAGCATAGACAAATAGCAGTTCTTTTTCTCAGAAACACAATTTTCAAAGATGAATATACATAATGCTCTGGTCTCACAAAATCTAGATCTGCCCTTACATAGTTTTGTCCCCTCCTGACTGCTCTGGTCACGGCACGGCATGTATTTCTTCTCTTAATTTTTGAGAAGATGGAAGCTCAGAGAGGTTAAGTCGCTCACCCGTGGCTTTGACTGGCAGAACTAGAACTCAAAACCAACTCTTGGTTCTCACTTCACACCAAGGACAGTTCCCCAATTCTAAAACCTACCATTTTTAGTGGGGAGGCCTGGGTGCACCCACTTGGTCTGCTGGAGGTTCTGGGTTGCAGGTTGTCCACAGGAGAGGCCTAATAAAGCCAGGAGGAACACTTTGTGTTTCTGAGCTGCGCCCAGATCTCAGATGATAGCAGCCTTCCCTGTGTCCTCCTACTCTGCCAGTGAAGAAAGGCCAGTGCCTGGTGGTAGATCAGACCTGAGCAACTGCAGCATGGCTGTTCCCTCTGTTAGGGATAGAAGTATGCAACTCTTGAACAGAATCAGAATGAACTGATGCCAGGTGTGGTGATGTCTGCCTGCATTCCCAGTGCTTGGGAGGCTGAAGCAGGAGAAGCAACATGAGGAGGCCAGCTGAGGTTATGTAGTGTTGTTCAAGGTCTCTGAACTACATTGTGAGACCCTGTCTCACCCTCAAAAACCCCCAAACAACCAAAAACAGAATAGACCGGTAGGCCAGCTGTGTGTGAATATGCATGGGAACATGTCTTTTGTTAGTTCTCAAGCCAAGTGTATTTTCGGTCTGTTTCCCTGGAGACTGACAGGGAGTATGGAGAGGCCTTACCAACCCTAAGTATAATTTTGCCAGTTCTGCTTCCTTTCCACTTCCCCAGATTAGTCACCTCATCTTTCCACCTGGACTGATTTTTCCAAGGTCACTAGCAACTTTGTTGCTAAACCCAATTTCTCAGTCTATATCTTAATCTGTTCTTCCCTACTGCTAGTGGTCCTTTGAAATGTCAATCTGACCCATCTCCATTTAAGATCCTTCAGTGGAGCCTCTGCTTTTAGGATTAAGACTCACACACTTGGCCTCAGTTACTGTGGCTTTTGACTGACAGCACTAGGAGTAGAATCCAACTTTTTGGTCTAAAGCCTTTCACCATCTTTAGTGGGTAGGCCTGAGTGTGCCCACTTGGCTTGCTTGGGGTTCTGGGTTGTAAGTTGTCCACAGGAGAGGCCTGGTAAAGCCAGGAGGGACAGGTTATCTCAGTCTACATACACTGATCTTTCTCCAGTGAGTCCTGCTCTTCCCTGAAACAAGGCTTTCAAATGTGTTCCTTCAGTCACTATTTTATGCATTGCTACTTACCAGACATTGTCTTGCTATTAGAACTCACCTCTCACTTGTACTGATCCCCCCTGTCCCTGCCCTTTTGTATTTTGGACAAGGTCTCACTCCAGTCCTTCAAGCTGATCTTGAATTTGGGATCCTTCTGCCTCTGTCCCAGTGCTGGGATTACGAGCCTGGTTCTTTTTTTTTTTTTTTTTTTTGGCAGAATTGGGGATTGAACTCAGGCCCTTGCACTTGCCAGGGAAGCACTTATTCCACTGAGCCATCTCCCTGGCCCCTCAGGCCTGGTTCTTTTATTTTGCTGAAATGTTCTCTCCTCACCTTTTTCACTGATTTTTTTATGTTTAAGTAACAGCTTTATTAAACAGTAGTTCTACCTACTTTGAAGTTTGTATAACTTGTTGGCATGGTGGCTCATGCCTGGGATTAGCACTCTGGGAGGCAGAAGCAGGATAGTGGCAAATTCACACCCACCCCAGGAAACCTAGTAACTTAGCAAGAACTTGTCCCAAAATAAAAAGGCCTAGGTATATGGCTTGTGGAAGACAATGGATTCAATCCTAAGTTTTTTTCAATCCTAAATTTAATATATATGCACACATGCACACTGTGTGTATGTGTGCACATATATAAGAGAAGTTTTATAAAATTCACTTAAAAAGTGTACAATTTAAAATATTCAGGGGTCGGGGAGATGGCTCAGTGGAATAAGTGCTTCCCTGGCAAGCACAAGGGCCTGAGTTCAATTTCCAATTCTGCGCCACCAAAAAAATATTCAAGAGTAGTGTAACTATCTCCACAATCATTTTTATTTATTTGTTTATTGAGACAAGGTCTCATTGTGCAGTTCGGCCTGGGCTTGTGCTCACCTTTGTAGCCCCAGGCTGGTCTTGAACTCACAGAGAGCCTCCTGCTTTAACCTCCTGCATGTGCCACCATGACCAGTTCTAGGCTACAGAGTGGGTGCCCACATGCAGGGTGAGAGTGCACACCTTGGGACCTGGGGCTGGGACTGTGAGGCATATGGGGCCAGGTACTGAACTTGGGTCCTTGTGCTTGCCAAGTCAGTGATTATGCCTCTAAGCTATGTCTTTGGCCCCAATTAGTGTTATTAAAAAGAAATTTTTTTTTTGAAAGAGCACATTCAGAAATTTTTTTCTTTTTGGGGTGGTATCAGGAATTGAACTCAGGACCTCATGCTTCAGGCAGGTGCTGTACCAATGAACTAAACCCCCAGCCCCCTCCACAGTCAATTTTAGAACTTTTCACCATAGAAAAAAGCCATCCATTAATAGCCTCTTTTCCCACAATGTGCCCAGCCCTAGGCAACTACATTCTGTCTCTATAGATTTGCCAATTCTGGATATTTCATGTAAATAAAACACACATCATGTGGTCTTTTGTAATTGTCTTTTACTTAGCATGCTGTTGCATGTATCAGTACCTTTTGTCAAATAATATTTTATTATAGGATATACCATGTTTTGTTTATCCACTTCATCAGTTGAAGGGTATCTGGGTAGTTTCAACTTTCTGGATATTACGAATTATGTGGCTATTTTCTGGTACAAGTTTTGGTATGAACATATGTTTCCATTTTCCTGGGTATATTCTTAGGAGTGGAATTGCTGAGTCATATGGTAACTCTGTGTCCCATGTTCTCAGAAGTTGCTATTCTGTTTTGCAAAAGAGCTGCACTAGTTTACATTCCCATCAGCAATAATGAGGGTTCCAATTTCCCCACATCCTTGCTGTTATACCTTGAATGTGTTCCTCACCCTAATTCATATGTTGGAGTCCTAACCTCTGGTACTTCAAAATAGGAATTTATTTGGGAGTAGAGTCACTGCAGATGTAGTTAGTTAAGATGAGGTTACACTGGAGTAGATTGGATTCCTAATCCAATATAACTGGTATACTTTGTACAGAGGGGAAATACAGACACAGACAGACAGACAGACAGACAGACACACACACACACACACACACACACACACACACACACACACACACACAGGAGCAACACCATACGAAGACAAATTATACTGTGTAAGAGTAGAAAAAGAATGATCCCTTACAGCTTAAAAAGGTCACTGCTGACATATAATAACAAAAAGGCTAATAAGAGAAACACGTAGCGTATTTATTAAATCAAAATTTTATTTCACTTCAGAGTGAAGACCCAAAGATATAGGCAAAAGCACAAATTTTATGCTTAGGTTGGATGGAGCAGGGACAGCCATGGAGAGATATGCCTGGATAAGAAAGACGTGCTCTAGTGGTAATAGATGGAGCCTGGAAATGCTGCAAGGCCGGGCGGCTCGAACCTTCTTGGCCTCTGTGGTAGCGTTTCTTATCTGGTGTTGAGTAGGACCTTTCTGGAATGAATGCTCTGATTCTTGCATGGCCAGCTGTTACACAGATGGGAAAGGTATAAGTTAGAGTAATGCTTCATACCCAGCCCAGGAAATGTAGGTGTTAGGTGTTGCTTAGGAAGAAGAGCATTCTGATTTCTCTAGACCTGCCATAAAGAAGAGGAATGCTAGTTTCTAGTTGGGGGAGAAGGTGAGGGCAGGAGGTAGCTGGGTAGGGCAGAAGATCATAGAGAGATACATGTCTGCATCTTGTACTATGAATAACCACTATGAAGACAACAATATGCAATGTATCAATTGAAACTGTCCTACTAATTGGTTTTGAAATTGTCTTGAAACTGTCTTGAACTGTTTTGATACTATTTGTTTCTTAATAAAATTAATTAAAATAAAGTAAAATAAAAATTAAAGATTATAGAGAGGTTTTGTTTTTTGAGGTTGCTTCACAAAACTTTCTTTTTTAAAAAAATTTATTTATTTTTTTAATGTATGTGGTACAGTGACTCTGTACAGCTAAGACTTGTAGTGATCTTCCTGTTTTCAGTCTCCCTAGCACTGGGTTACAGGCGTGCAACACCGTGCCCAGACCTGGCTGGCTCATCACGCCCAGGGGCCGGGCTGGTGCAACATGTGGTGTCAGGGATTGAACCCCGTTTCTGTGCTTGCCTAAGCAAGTGCTTAGTACACTGAGCTATATTGTCCAGTCCCTTTCCTCTTTTTACTGTGTATGTCAAAATGCCAAGTTTGGAGTATAATGTTTTGAACTTAACAAATGCTCCTGCCCAAGGGACTACCCAAAAGTAGGAAAGGGTCATAAAAAAATCCTCTCACAGCAGCTTCCAAGAGAGCATGCCCAGTGGCATCTTGACTATGGGCATCTAGTCCTCAAAACTGTGAGATAATATATTTCTGTTGCTTAAAGCACTCAATGTACAATTGGTTTTATATGTTATGTGAAAGGGTTTCACTATGCAGTTCAGGTTGACCTTGCACTCACTGTGTGTTCCAGGCTGGCCTGAAACTCAACAGCAGTCCTGCCTCAGCTTCTTGAGTACCAGGATTACAGGCGTGAGCCACTATGCCTAGCTCTGTTGTATGGTTCTTTGCTTTAGCAAATTAATACACCCCATGACACTTGTTTTCCATTTAAAAATTATTGCCATTCTACTGGATGTGAAATGGTGTCTCATTTGATTTTTATTTGCATTTCCCTGATGTAAATGATGTTGAATATCCTTTCACATGCTTGTTAGTTGTTTTTATAGCTTCTATGGCTGTCTGTTTAAATCCTTTGCTCACTTTAAAAATTGGGTTATTGCTTGGCCTAGGGACTTGGGCCTCATCCTCCAGGGGAGCACTTGGAGTTGGCTCCATCTCCTCTCCAGTTGTCCAGAAGAATGTGTATAGTGCCGGTAATGTGTGGATAGAAGGGGACCAAGAAAAGGAAAAAGGAGGACCGGCCAGATAACTCAGCAGACTAAAGTGCCTGCTTAGGCATACACAGGGACCCAGATTGATTCTCAGTGTGCTGTGCTGGCCCTGGGGTGTGCTGAAACAGCAACTGAGACTGGGCGTGGTGGTGTGTGTCTGTAATCCCAGAGCTTGAGAGGCTGAAATTAGGAGGGATCACTGCAAGTCTGATCTGTGTAGCAAGTCCCTGTACTAAATACATCTTAAAAAAAAAAAAAAAAAAAAAAAAAAAAAAAAAAAAAAAAAAAAAAAAAAAAAAAAAAAAAAAAAAAAAAAAAAAAAAAAAAAAAAAAAAGAAAGAAAAGGAAAGAAAGGAAGATAAAGGGACATCATAAAAAGAATTAAGGCGTGTTATGCCCATGTACCAATTCTTCATGATGAGTAATCATTATGACCTGCAAATATGTATTAACAAAAACTACAGTGGAAAAAAATGTCTCTTTTTTTATTTGTTCCTACTTGGTATTCTTTTCCCTTCTCCTCCTCCTTGTTCTCTTTTATTTCTGAAGCTAGCAGGTAAGGTCATCAGTTAGAGATCTCCCTTTTCAATATAGGTTCTATATATGTGCTATACATCTCACTTCAAGTGTTGCTTTTAGCAGCTTCCCCCACATTTTGATAATTTCTGGGTTTTCTGTTTGTTTTTGTGGTACTGAACCCAGCCTGGGCCTTTGCCCTAAGGTACAGCTCCAGCCTTTTATATTTTTTTATTTTTTGAGGCAGGATTTTGTTAAATTACTGTGTTGACTGGGCTTCAACTTTTGATCCTCTTTCCTCACCTTCCTAGAGTACTGGGATTAGAGTGTGCCACTGTTCCTGGCTTGTGTTTTCATTTTTAATTCAACACAAATACTTTTCTTGTGGTTTCTTCTTTGTTTTCCATGGGATAGTTATTCTGATACTTGCTACATATCACAGCTTGCTTGTCATACTTGCTATTTGCTACCTTAGCATACATAGTCTGAAGCAGAGCTTCTTTTCTGCTTTTTTTTTTTTTTTTAAATTAAAATTTTAAGACCAGGTCTCCCTGTGTAGTCCAGGCTGGCCCCAAACTCATGGTGGTCCTTCTGCTTTAGCCTGCTGGGGTTATATATGTACATCACCATGCCTTGCTCTTTCTTGAGCTTTTAATCTTGCTCTCAAGCCGGGCCTGGTGGCACAGGCCTGTAATCCCAGCACTTGGGAGGCTGAGGCAGGAGGATTATTGTGAGTTGGAGACCAGCCTGAGCTACAAAGTGAGCTTAAGGCCAGCCTGAACTGCATAGTGAAACCCTGTCTCAAAAAGACAAAAAAAAAAAAAAAAAAAAAATCTTGCTCTCATTTAGTTCTTTTTACTTAGCATGAAAATACTGGTTTCACAGTTCCTTAAACTAAATTTATTATTTCAGACCTTTGTGCCTTTGCTTATGCTGTTCCTTCTGCCCGTCCTCAACCCTCAACCCCCTTATTTTCATGGCTAAAGCAAAGTTTCATCTTTTATTGATTCCTCTGAAAAGTTTTCTGGGACTCCACCTCCACCCTTGCTTTGTAGGTAGTATATCATATGCTATTGTTACTGGATTCTGGGGGCTCTCGGGTCTCATGCTAGAGAAATACTTTACTTAAAAAGAATGGATCAAGACAAGTACAAAAAGACTTTAATTTATTAAAAGTATGAAGTGAAAGGAAGCATGCTCTGCAAGGCAAATTGGGCCAATTAAAGATAGGAAAAGAGACTCTAAATACCATAGTGGGGCCACTGGAAGAGTTGACAGTCGTGCCCAGCTTGGCAGTGGCTGTTTTTTGTATCTTCCACTCTTCAGGCTGATGCCAGCTCTAGGCTATGGTATCAGAAGCCTGCTTGACTTCTCACAGGAATTGAAGATAGCACTCTGAGCTGGGCGTGGTGGCACAGGCCTGTAATCCCAGCACTATGTTGGGAGGCTGAGGCAGGAGGATTGTTGAGTTCGAGACCAGCCTGAGCTACAAAGTAAGCTTAAGGCCAGCCTGAACTGCATAGTGAGACCCTGTCTCAAAAAGACCAAAAAAAAGAAGATAGCACTCTGATTGGTTCCAAGTGCAGGGCTTTGCCAACTGTTCTGTGAATGGATCCTGCAAGTCTTTGAAGGATAGGTCCCGCCCCCTTCCCCAGTCAGTTAGTCATACCCTAGTCTTCTGTCTCACAATCAGTTTTCCATTCTTAGTATCAGACTTGCAGGAGCTCATTTAGGGATTCCTACACCTAATTCAGCACAGCAACATTAGCGGCTGAATGAATGATGAGCATGTGTCTCAGAATGAGCCTTCTTAAATTCTGTATTGGGCAGCCTCATCAGATTGTAAGAGATAAAGATCTCCCCACCCTCCTGGGCATGGTGGCGCATGTCTGTAATCCCACCATTCGGGAGGCTGAGGCAGGAGGATTGTTGTGAGTTTGAGACCAGCCTGAGCTACAAAGTGAGCTTAAGGCCCGCCTGAACTGCATAGTGAGACCCTGTCTCAAAAAGACAAAAAAAAAAAAAAAAAAAAAAAAAAAAAAAAAAAAAAAATCTCCCACCCTATCGGTTTATTCTGATGATAGCAGTTTATTCTAAGGCTCCAGGGCAGGAAAGTTAACAGGTATGTAATAAGAAACTAATAGCAACTAATCTTTGCATTGCCAGGGACATAATAATTTGAGGACTGAAAGTGGCTTTAGCACCCGAAGCAAAACTTGTGAGTGGGCCGTAGAAGTGCTTTGCCTCTAGGGGTGCTTCGTTCCCTGCCACGTTGACTCAGCACTCAGGTGCTGTTTTGATTGTCCTGCTCCTGCTTCCGGTGAGCTCTTTTAACCTTTTCATTTTTTGTTCACTGGTGTATTTTTGTTCACTGGTGTTTCTCACTCATGACTTCTGCTTCCTTGTGGCCTCAAAACCTCTGTAATCTGCTCTTTATGTGGTCACTTGGTTTCTCAATTTGGAAAAAAAAGTTTGAAAATTTTTTTTATGGTACTAGGAATTGAGCCCGGCTTCTTTGTCCTGAGCTATATCTCCAGGCCTTCCTGATTCTGTATTTTGAGGCAAGGTCTTCCTAAGGTGCCCAGGCTGTGCTCCAAGTCACAATGTCCTTGAGTGCAGAGATATTAAGATGTATACTATTATTCTGGGCTTCAACTTTCAACTGCCACGTCTCAATTTCATCTACACAAGACAGCAAATCTTATTGGTTCAATTCAGACACAATCAATTCACTTGGGCAAAGTGCTTTTGCCAGCCTACCTCATAATCATCTTCTGAGCCATCCATTCATGTATGCACAGGCCACCTGCTTCCAGAAAGTCTGTTTATTAGATGGTGCTCCATCTGGGTGTAATAGCTGTGAAGTGGAGGGAAAGGTCACAGCATGGGGATCAATATTTGAGAAACTCATAGGAAGGAACTGTAGACTACCGTGAATTCTAAGCCATGGCCAGTGGGTAGGGAATATCAGATCAGCAATACTTTTGCTAGAAATGCTTGAAAATAATTCAAAATTGAAAGTCGGGGTGCTGAGGCATAGTTTATATTACTATTCAGTGAACATGTCTCTTGAAATATGAATGCTGAAGGTGATGCAGTTAATTTGGACATAGATGAAAACTAAATTGATTTGCATTTTGACCTGATGTATAATTATCCCACCTTTGCTACAGGAACACCTGCCAGAAGCCTGAGATTCCCCCCAGGAAATTCTGTCCCTTAAAACCATGAGATAAGGGCTGGCCAAATAGCTCAGCAGATTAAAGTACCTGCAAGCAGGCACAGGGGCCAGGAGTTAGATCCCTGGACCTGCCTTGCCAGCCTAGTTCCCTGGGTACACTGAGATAGCAATTGAGACTGGGCGTGGTGGTGTGTGCCTGTAATCTCAGCTCTTGGGAGACTGTAAACAGGTGGATTACTACAAGTCCAATCTAGTAGTGAGACCCTGAACATCCTGTAGACCCTTCCCTAAAATACAAAGTAAATAAATAATTAAAATAAAAAGCAATGTTTCTCTTTTTAAATAATTATGAATTGTAAAATAATTATGAAAGGAATCATATGCACTTATGTGTATTTATATGTGCAGTTTAAAGATTAATAGTCCCATGTTCTTACATGAGACTGCTCATATTCTTATAACTCAAGGAAAGAAACAAAAATTACAAGGATCTCATAGTTTCCTTATGGGCCTTTCCATAGTTTTCCCTGATCTACAGAGAAAACTATCATATGTCTTCTACTTTAGTCATTTTTTGACTTCTTTATAATTTCTAACTTTTGAAATCATCAACCATGTATTACTTTGTTTCATAAAATTGTATAAAACTGAATTAGTAAGTAGAATACAGTAATTAAGTTAGGTGAAGGTCCCTAGGAGAATGCAAGGTGACAGGAGTCTCTGGATCAGAAGTGAGTTTATTTTCCCTGGAAGATTTTAGGGCCAGGTCACAGGTGAGCCTGTAAGAAATAAGACTCATTAAAAGTGGGGCATCTGGTAGGGAAAAGGTACAGGATATGGTTGCCACTTCCGCCTGGCATGGCAATGATGAAGTAGGCTGTTTCATATCTGTCAAGGATATGGTCAGGGAGAATAGGCTGCTCTGTGTGTGAGGCAAAGGTCCCACAGTCTCTCTGGCTCTCAGGAATGGATCAGGACAAAAGAATTTTTGTGAAAGTGAAATAAACAACTTCAGGTAGTTCAGGCATGGGGCAAGGAAAGAAGAGTAGGGACTTCAGTAACACATGGTCAATGTGCCTCTTGGAGACTCTCCAAACTTCAGAGCCAACTAAATGTTTACCATTCACCAGAAGGGCTGTTGGGAGGAAATTTTCAGGAAGGAAAGATGAAAGGCCTTCAGCATCTGTGATGGCAGTGGTGATGGTGCCTGTTTACTCTTCAGCATACACAGTGCTCAGTTATGCAAGATGGTCTCATTTAATCTCTGGAATATCCCAGAGAGGTGATCAGTATACTATGTATTTTAGAAAAGCTAGCAAACGGATTGTTTTTTATGGTTAAGTATGAAGCATCTCCTAAAGACTCATGTATTGGTAAAGAGCTCAGTGCAGGGGTTGAACTACTGAGGCCACACTTGGGTCAGTGAGAGTAATAATAAAAAAGTAGTGTTTACGAAAGCTTACTAAGTGCCTGGAACCCTTCTAAGTGCTTGCATATGTATTAGCATGAGCTAAAATAAAACACAGTGCACAAAATGTGCATCTGAGAGACAGAACTTGAGGCTTTGGAAAGACTCAGCGATACCCTGTACCACATCAGGCAGGCATTCATTCCTGGCTGTACTGTAGGAGCTCCTTCTGGTCAGGCACATTGCTTCATTCAGATTGCACTTAGGGAGTACCTGTTGTCTCCAGAGCACCATTCCAGGCACCAAAGACACAGGGTTGAACAGGACAGATTCTAGGCAAAGGAAAAAATCCATAAAGCAAGCAAGGAAGGAAAGAGAATGAGAAAAGAAAGTATTCCAACATGTTCATATTTTTGACCCTATTTAATGTATCAGAAAAGGAAAAAGAAGCCGGGCGTGGTGGCGCATGCCTGTAATCCCAGCACTCGGGAGGCTGAGGCAGGAGGATTGTTGTGAGTTCGAGACCAGCCTGAGCTACAAAGTGAGCTCGAGGCCAGCCTGAACTGCATAGTGAGACCCTGTCTCAAAAAGACAAAAAAAAAAAAAAAAAAAAGAAAAGAAAAGGAAAAAGATAAATGCTATCTAATTTTGCCACCAGGTACTGCAAAATTGTGTCCTTGCCTGCCTTCCTTTCAGTATTTTTTTCTGCGAATGGTTGATGAATAAGAATTGACCCAACGGTGAAGGTGAAACTGCCATCCTTAGTGAATGCAGTAGGGGAGAAGGACAGGTAAGTGGGTAAATATTCCCAGGAACTTGTGCTATGATTGAGGTGTGAACAGAGCTCTGTGAGAGCAGGGAAGTGACTCATCCTTCCCCAGGGCGTGTCTGATAAAGTTTAACAGAGGAGAAAGCACTTTAGTGGGGCCTGCAGGAGGACTAGGATATTGCCAGGTTGGGGTGGGGAGAAACCACTTAGGGAGGGGTAGCTTGTGGACAGGATGACCAAGTTGCACGTGCTAAGTTCTGAAATGGAACAGTGCCCCCACCAACAATAGTGAAGATCAGGAGTGAAATCCACAAGGAGTCAGGATTTGTTAAACAAGAGGATTGAGGCTTGTGTGGTACCATTTTACATGTAAGTTGATAAGTAATTCCTCTCCATTTATGAGAGCACCCAGACACCCATCATAGTTTTTCCAGTCTTTTTCTCTTTAAAAAAGGAGGGAAGCACAGAACCCCTGAGGAAGGCCAACTGGCAACATCTGTCATAATTACAAATGTACATAGTTCATGATCCAGCAAATTCACTTCTAGAAATTTATCCCCAATGAGTGCATTAATGTGTGAAATAATTTTATATAAGCATTCACCACATCATTGTAATAGCAAAAGACTGGAAGTTAAACACTCATTAGGAACTTTTTGGCTACATTTTGATATCTCTCTAAAATTGAATATAATGAATAAAATAACTCTGTCCTATTAGAAGTAATTTCCAGATAAACAACAACAACAACAACAACAACAACAAAAAAAAAAAAACCTGAAAAAAAGCAAAGGGGCAGACCATTCATATAAAAAGGGATAGAAAGTACTCTCACTCTCTGCAGACCATTCAAACTGCTAAATCCTGGCCACCTTATATTAGACTCCCAGTGCTGTGTGACAAGAATCTCATTTTTTTTTAGCCAGCCAAAAAAAAAAAAATCTGACTGGTAGGCAAAAGCATCCAGATGCATAGCTTAAGGTCTGGGACAGGCTCTGTATTTGGACACAGAATAATGTGGAAGAGGGATTGTTGCTGCTGGGATCTAGAGTATTCCCCTAAAGCCTCATGTGCTCTGTGGCAGTGCTTTCAGGAAGTGGTGGATGGCGGGGCCACTATACTATTCTGGAGATTAGTCCCTACAGATGACTTCAGAGCTGGACCACTGTTGGGAGGTGGACTGGTAGGATGAGGTGGGTCCTGGGAGTGTGGCCAGAAGGGTGTTATCTCCTACCTAGCCCTCCCTTTCATCTCCTCTCTTCCCCTCAGATGTGAGCTGTTTTCCCCCAGCCAGACCTTTCCACCATGCTGCTTCTGTCTTGGAGCTAACCAGTCATTGACTATAGATGTGAGCCAAATCTAAACCTCCCTTCCTCTACATTGTGGATGTCAGGTATTGTGCCTCAGCGATGGGAAACTGACTAAGATATGGGTTCACTCTGAATCAGAATCACTCCAGTTTGCCCCATATGAACTCTAGTGGGTGCCCTAAGTGCTTTCCTTGAATATTCTGAGCAGGAACTGTAGCACAGCCAGCCATTCAGAGCTGCAGCTTGTGGGATTCTGTGTAGAGATGCTACTTGGCAGGACCCAATGCATCATACAGCTTCAGAGAACAAGCTAAAAGCCTTGTTTAATCCTTTTGCTGTCAGGGGTAAGAGGGTAATACAATCCTTGTAGTGTGGAGTTTCATGACCTATTCTCTCTGCATAGTGGGACCCAGATAATCTAGACTGGCTTTATGACTGCGAAGTAAGAACTCTCTGGATCAAGCTATGTGGTATTAGGCCCTATCAACACAACAAAAATTGCCTTGTTAATATGATCCTGTTTTAAGGATTAATTTGTTCATTCACTGTGTTAGGTGCTGGGGCATAAAGGTTAGCAAAACCTTCATTGAGTTATAGTTTATTTGAAGTAGAATCTTAGTTAAATAAGTAATAAAGAGGTATATAATTCCATCTGATCTGAGTGTTACAGAAGAAAGGCACATGGTGGATAGGAGCGGTTGAGAAAACTACCTATATTAGAGTAGGAATCAGAGAAGGCCTGCCTTCAGGAATGACAGCTGAGCTGATGTCTGTAGAGTAAGTGGGAATTAATTGGGTGCTGTGAGAAAAGAGGGTTCCAGGCAGGAGGCCCTGGGGAGGGGTCGGGGAGCATGCGGGAACTGAAAGAAAGCCAATGTGTTTGGAGCTCAGTGAGAGACAATGTGGTAAGGGGAGAAGCTGGGACATGAGGCAAGAGGACTGTTGTCTGTGAAGAAGAAAACAGAGAAGTAGTGGTGTTTCTAATGTACTTGAAATGAAAATGTCAGAATAACCAATGCGTTGAGAAAGCTGCAGAAGTTGGATGAGGTTTTCCTTGATTCAGTAGTGACTGAATGAAGGCAGCCCACTTGCAGGAAGAGCTGAAGAAAGTAGACTGCTCTTGCCTTGTGAGCTTGCAACAGCCACTATCAGGGCTTTCTTCCAGGACAGGACCACACTGAGGAGGAATGCAGAGGAGAAGAATCAAAGCTGAGGATAACAGGAACACCAAAGACAAAGACAAGGTCCAGAAGCAAATGGAAAAGGGAGCAAATCAAGGAAGCTCAGGAAGCAACTTATCGTATGTTTATTACTACACAATAATAAAAGGGAGTTCTGTGATATTAGAAGAGCTACCCAGAGCCACACCTCCCTCTAAAAGTTTGGTAAAATTTTCATGTAAAAATAAGCAGCAGGAAGACATTGAGATCAGATCACGTATAGTTATTATAAAAGAATAAAAAGCAAAACAATAATAACCCCAGGCACAGAAAACATGCCGGAAAGGTATACTCACCAGAGCAGGGGGAAGCTGTGACTGAAGTAGTGAAAGAAGATAAAAGGCATCAGGAGTAATGCAGACATGAAAGAACAACATAAATCATAGTTAGCAAAACAAGCGTGGTCAGAGAAATCATAAAAGAATTAAAATGAAAGGAAAAGGGAATTCAAAAGAGAGGACTAAATTGGGAGAATATTAAGCGTGAATTAGCATAGCAGATAATGCCCCGAGAGAACTACCAGGTGAAAAGGAGGGGAATATTGAATAAATGAAATTTTTGAATGATGGAAAGGATTCAAAGCTAAAATTACAAGTATCTGCCACTTGCTGGCTGCTTTTCTTTCTCCCTCCTTCCCTCTTCCCTCCCTCTCCCTCCCTCTCTCTCCCTCTTCCCTCCTCTTCTTCTCCTTCCCGTTCCTTCTCCCTCTCCCCCTCTTCCCCCCTTCCTCTCCTCTCCCTTTCCATGGCCAAGAACCACAGGCAAGCTCTTTAAGGCAGCTATGCGCAGATCCAGGAGACCGGAGACAGAAAGATGGCTGTTATTTTCTTTTCTTTTTTTTGGCAGTACTGGGGATTGAACTCAAGACTCTGTGCTTGCCAGGCAGGTGCTTATTCTACTGATTTATATCCTCCAGCTGCTATTTTCTATTGCTTTTATTCTAGCTATTTTTAGTAGGTTGTATTATAATCTCATTGTAGTTTTCTATTTATTTATTTAGATACTGGGGCTTGAAACCAGGGTCTCACATTTAGTGGGCAGTGCTCTAATACTGAGCTAAGTTTCCAGTTCTTCATTGTGGTTTTAGTTTACTTTTTTCCTGATACTTAATGAAGATTACTACCCTTTTGAAAGCTTCATAGTCATATAGACATCTGCATTGAGATCAATCACCTGTTCAAGTCTTCTACTCATTTTATTTATTTATTTATTTATTTATTTATTTATTTATTTATTTGGCAGAACCAGGGATTGAACTCAGGCCCTTGAGCTTGCCAGGGAAGTGCTTATTCCACTGAGCCATCTCCCCAGCCCCCAAAAGGAGCTCTTTAGGACCTGTCTTATAAGGGTACTACTTCTTTCCAATTTTAATTTTTATTAGTACATACTTGCATGTATTAGTACATGATAATTATATTCTTGTATGGTGTAAGTACATGTACATAACACATCTCAATTCTTTTTCATCTCTTCCTTCCATCTTAGTCCCCTTCCCATTTGCAAAAGATCTAGCTCTCTATTTTCTGTTATCTAACTTTTATTTTATTACTAAATAACATAAATACATATATACTCTTATTATATGCTTATTTGGATTTCACCAACTATCCAATTAGGGCCCTTTTCCAGTTCCAGGAACCAATCCAGAACTGCATATCTGCTAGCTTCTCAACAGTAAGGTATTCTTTTTTTTTCCATTGAGACTATGTGAATATGTCATTCCTCATAAAATTTTGAATTAATTTATGTCATATACATTTATAGATTCCTATTTTATACAATATATTATAATCTGTTACTATTTTAATTTTGATCCTTATACTGTCCTGGATTTGCTCAATGAGAGCTCCTGAGAGGTAATTTCTAATGCCCCTTTGACAGAATGGATATAACTCTATAAAACCTCTCATTCTAACCCAATCCTCCCACATTCACACTAGTTTTACCTTTTTTCTAGATTTGTTAACATTTTTCTCCAACAAGAAGAACCTGGCTTCTTTTTTCCTCATAATCTTTTTTTTTTTTTTTTTTGTTAGAACTGGGGATTGAACTCATGCCCTTGTGCTTGCTAGGGAAGCACTTATTCTACTGAGCCATCTCCCTGGCCCTGGTTTCCTTTTTGATCCCCAGTATATTTCCTCATTGCATCAGTTTCTTTGTTACTGATCTTGCATCATCCCCACCTTTTCTCCTCCCCAGACCTGCCACAAATGCCTCTTCTACTCCACTGGGAACTGGATACCCTGTACCAGATCACCTCCAGTGAGAAAGCTCTTCTCTCTTTATATGCACTCTGACATTGTGCCATATAAGCCCACAAATGAGGTCCACCTCCCTGTTCCTGGATGTAGTGCTGTCTACCAGACTCTTCTGCCTGGGGAGGCCCCTGCACCCTGTTCACGCTCCTACAGCCCGGGCCAGGTTCCCTTTGTGTGCACACCCACATTTAAGCTGAGGTAGCACACTGGGCCGTCGCACATCAACCCTCATCATAACAGCAAAGTAGTCTAAGATTTCCTAATGATTAGGACCAAGACAAGAATGTCACTATCATTATTTCTATTTGATATTATAATGGAGGACTGAGCTGAAAAGAAAAAGAAAGTATAAAGATGGAAAGGAGAGGGTACAGGGACCTCCCCAGGCAGAAGATTCTGGTAGACAGCACTACATCCAGGAACAGGGAGGTGGATCTCATTTGTGGGCTTATGTGGCACAATGTCAGAGTGTATATAATGAGAGAAATAATGAGAGAAAACTGCTCATTATTCAGAGACTACATGACTGTACATAAAGAAAGCAAAAACACTAGACCAAATAAAATGAGTACAGCAAGGTCACTAAATGCAACAGTCAATATTTTTAAATTTTACCATATTTATATATGTAAACAATAATAGGATTTAAAATTTTAAATGATGTCATTTATATAGCATCAAAAATTATATACCTAGTAGTAAATCTAGTAAAAGATATTCAAAATTCTTCATGCAAAGCTAGTACATATTACTGAGAAAAATGAAAGAGAATGTAAACAAATGTAGTAAAAGAAACATATTAATGGACTCTGTAACTTAAGTGTTAATTTTCTCCAAATTCATCAATAGATTAAGTGTAACCCCAGCTAAAATCTCGGTAGATACTTCTGTGGAAATTAACAGACTGATTCTAAAATTTGTCTGAAAATAAAAAAAAATAGCAAAGCTCATATTGGAAAAAAAAAGTCAGTCTATCTAGTAGGTACCAATATTTATGACTCATGAGGTACTTGTGGTGAGCAGTATCTATAATCTCCCTCTTGAAGCTGAGGGAGGAGGGCAGCACCCCAAGCCAGCCTGCGGCATGTAGTGAGACTCAGCCCCTCCCCCAAAAAGAAAGGACAGACATAATAATTAATAATTAACAGATAAGTCTTATTTTTGTGTCAATAAGAACTGACTTTTATTTACAAATTTCTTTTTTTTTTTTTTATTTACAAATTTCATGTGGCATGAAAATTGGAAGAATTCTTCACAGACAGGCTTCTGGCTCTAAGCATGTTAAATTTTGTTTACTCATTTTCTCAGTTACTTTTCTCTTATTGCTGGGACAAAATATCCAACACCCAAAATTAAGAAAGGAAAAAAGGTTAATTAACTCACAGTGGAGGTTTCTGTCCATATTCAGCTGGCTCCAAGGCAGAGTGGCACATGGAAGAGGGCAGCAGTTCGTGGTGATGGATAACAGCAAAGAGCAAAGGGAGGAACAACTATGGCTGCTAGCAGGCCTCTCTCCCTTCCTATATTGTATGCAGATTACCTACCCGCGGGCCAGTGCAGCTCTCACACCCATAATCCCATCATGGGATCATAAATTAATCACAAACTGTAGAAGCCGCCCCAATGACTGCATGAGGCTTTAGGGGGACAACTAGACACAAACCATAACACTCATACATTTCTGCTTTGGTGCTGTAGGACATATCCATTCTGTGACACAACCTCAGATCTTACATGCATTATGAAGCTGGGCCAGCTGGCAAAATGAGTGGCACTAGTTGTATTCCTGGAAGACTCTCTCAGACAATAATCAAGTACACATAGAAACATCTGCTGATTATACAACCTGTTGCCTACTGCATGGGTTCAGTGATGCCTGCCAGATAGGTACATCAGTGTCCTAAGTTGGGGATACCACAAGTATGACCTCATGTGGTCACAAGGTCTTTGCAGATGTAAGTAACTTTCCCAAGATAAGGTCATCTTGGATTTGTAGTGGGGCTTAAGTCCAGTGGCAGGCATCCTTCTAGGGACAGACAGATGAAGAAGTGAGGCCCAGAAGAGAAGGTGTGAAGACAGGCAGAGGTCGTAGTGGTACAGTTACATGCCTGAGAATGTCAAGGATGCTGCAGCTCCTGGAAGGGACAGAGGGCATGTGACTTCTACTCCATCAGAGCCTTCAGTAGGAACCAGCACTGCCAACACTGAGATTTTGGACCATGAGAGGGAAATTCCTGTTGTTTGAGGCCACCAAGACTGTTTTAATTTGTTATAGCAATTTGGAAACTAATACAGCACAGTATACCAAATACATGATCTCCCAAATGTAGCTTGATCCCAGAAGTAGCTGTAGTGTATCAACACCCTCTAGCATAGGATCATGCATGGCACAGGGGATGCTTCAGTGGAGACTGCAGTTGTAAACAGTTTGGGCTAAAATACTGGTTTTTCAAAAAGTACATAGCCTTCAGAACACATTCCTGTGGTCCTGGCCAGCACCTCAGAAGGGGTCTGGCCAACTGAGTTCCTAATGCTTAGATGTCATAATTTTTGCAGCAGAGGTTTGTGTAAGCATCAGTGTGGTATTATAAAGATAAGCTCAGGAGCACAGGCAATGTTCAAATCCCAATTCACAATTACCCAATTGTTTTTTTTTTTTTTTTTTTTTTTTGCAGAACCGGGGATTGAACTCAGGCCCTTGCACTTGCCAGGGAAGCGCTTACTCCACTGAGCCATCTCCCCTGTCCCTACAATTATCCAATTGTTGACTTCAGACAAGTTACACATTCTTTCTGTGATCCAGTGTCTTCTGTAAAAGATAAAAATGATAATAGCAATATCTACCTCATAGTGTTATTGACACAGAAGAATACATGCTCCATGGTAAATATCCAATATACTTTAGCCATTTTGTGATTTTACTAGGCAAGTCATTTTCCTGGGCATGGAGGCATAAAGACAGATGACAAAGCATCTTTGTCTTCAAGGTTACCATGTATGGAGGAAGTAAATGCGTAAAGTGATTATAATACTTCATTTGCCGGGGCCAGGGATATACCTCAGTAGCTTAAGTGCCTGCCTGGCAAGTGTAAGGTCTTGAGTTTGATCCCTGGTACTAAAAAAAAAGCCCAAATTTCCTACTGGGGCTGGCCAGATATCCCAGCTGTCTAAAGCACCTGCTTAGGCAACCTTAGGCAAGCACACAGGGACCGCAGTTCGATCCCTGGTACCACATACTGTGCCAGCCCTGCTCCTAGGGTGGGTTGAGCCAGTCACTTGCACACACACACACACACACACACACACACACACACACACAATATTTCATATGCCATGGGTGGAGGCTAAGTATCTGGACATTATGGAGACTTAGGATTCTCAGCTTAGGTTGGTAGGAATGGAGAACACTCAAGGAAGGTTTCCTATACAGGGTGATGTCTGAGTGGAGTGTCTCAACATGTTTGCCTAGAAAAATTTATTATTGAGCTATTATTTTTCATTCCATTTCCTATATTTATTCATTGATTCAGACATTTATGGAATGCCCATGGCCTTGTCAGTTATTGTTGTAAGCATTGAAGATAAGATCTAATCTTACTTTTTTGGGGGGTAGGGAGTACTGGGAATTGAAGTCAGGACCCTACACTCTCCAGGCAGGTGCTATGATAGTGAGCTTAAATGCCCAGCAGATCTTACTTATTTTGAGGTAGGTTTTAAGAAACAAGCTGGGTCAGAAGTGGGGGTACACAGCTATAATCTCACCAGTGTGAGAGACTGAGGCAGGAAGATTACAAGGTCAAGCCCAGCCTGGGCAGCTTAGCAAGATCCTATCCTAAAAGAGGAAAGAACAGGTGGAGGATTAGGGCTATGATTCAGTGGGCAGGAGGCCCACTGTTCAGTCCCCAGTATAAAAATCAAAAACCAGAGAGAGAGACAGACAGACAGAGTCAGAGAAAGAGAAGATGTTGGACACAATGATAGATTCCTGGTAAAACAAATATAATAAAAGTCTATTTATAGACTCCAGGTAGGAAATATAAGGATTTTTGCAGTATAATTCTTTCAACTCTTCTGTATATTGGAACATTTCATAATGAAATACTGGTAAAACAGTTAAATAGCCATGTAATTGAACATTAGACATTCTTTTATTTTATTTTATTTTTTGTCTTTTTTGAGACAGGGTCTCACTATGCAGTTCAGGCTGGCCTTAAGCTCACTTTGTAGCTCAGGCTGGTCTCGAACTCACAACAATCCTTCTGCCTCAGCCTCCCGAGTGCTGGGATTACAGGCATGCGCCACCATGCCCAGCTAGACATTCATTTAAAATGTTCTTTATTCCAACAGGAAGAGGAATATTATTTATTATAATCTGAAAAGATGAGATTGAAAACAGTGATTGCAGTTTGAACATGCTTTACTGGTGCCCTCCTGGAAGAAGGCACATGGGAACAGCTTCTGCACTGGTGCTGGAGAGCTGAGGGATTGCAGGGAGGCAGTTACTACTAGGGAGGGATAGAGAGGAAAGACAATAAGTGAGATTGTAAAGATAGTGAAAAGGGGCAACATTAGTGCTAGCTGGAGTCCTGGATGGCCTCCAAATCCCGGAGGAACACATGCAATAACAAAGGAGATATCAGAGCTAAAGATGGAGCAGGGAAGGAGGGCCAGAGGCAGATGCAATTTCAATTAGGCTATATCTCAGGCTGCCACACCAGACACCAGAGGCTGGGTGGCCTAACAACAGAACTTGACTACTCACAGATTTAGGAGCTGCAAGTCTGAAATTCTGGTGCCACGTGGTCAGGTTCTGGCATGGGCTCTCTTCCTGACATGCAGATGATCACTTTCTCACTGTATGCTCCCCTGGCAGCAGGCAGGGAGGTTGCCTATGTGTGAGTGCAAGAGCACTTTGGGGTCCCTTCTTATCAGGATGTGAATGCCACTGTATGGCCCACCCTCAGGACCTCATCTAATCTTATCTTCCAAAGGTCTCATCTGCAGATACCCTCACCTTGACAATTAGGGCTTAACAGATGAATGTTAGGGGACATAGTGTAGTCCATAGCAGGCTATTAGGGTAGATTTCATTAAGCTGATGGTTTTTAAACAAGACTTGAGTGAGATGAGGAAGTAATCTGAGACTGTAACTAAGAGTATTGCAAGAGGAAGCAGCTAGTGCAGAGTCAAAATGGGAGTCCATTGTGAGGGCACAAGTCAGGAGACTGAAGAGGTAGGACCAGAGGGATGGGGGGGGTCTTGTGGAGTCACCACCCTAGTGCGCACATGCGCACACAAGCACACACATGCACTACAGACAGTATAAATATTTATATTTGACCTTTCCAGTTCTGTAGGACAGGTACTTTGTCTATTTTGTTCACTGCCTGACATATAGCACTTACTATTTATTTTTTGAGTAAAATTCATGTTACCACAACAAATTATTTCACATATAGCAGAGGGACCAAAATAAAAACGATATGACAATATCATAAGTTTCAGAAGAGACAGAGAAATAGGAACATCCACGCATTGCAGGTGGTAGTGAGATATAGAATGGTGGAATGTATTGGGTATGTTCCTAGAGAAATGACTAAAGGTGCACCATGGACATATAAATTAGTATTTATAACTAACTGTGCATAATAAGGAAAACAATCTAAATAATAGTCACAGAACATCAAACAAAACTTAATATATCCATGCAGTGAAATGTTATGCAGCAGGAAAAATCACTATCATCAAGGTTATGAACAAAAATAAGTCTTACAAACCTAAAAGGAAGAAAAGCACATTTCAGAAGGATATAGTTATGATATATTTTCACTTCCACAAAGTTAGAGTATGAGCAGCCATCTCTAGGAGACACAGACATGGAGGTAGAAGGCTAGTGTGGCCTTTGTGGTCTCCCCATGTGACTCCCACGGTTGTATTACATTTTATGGCAAAAAGATTTTTCAGATGTAATTAAAGGTACTATCCAGCCTTAAAAGAAGGAGGTACCAGGGAACCTAACTTTCCTAATCATATGAGCTCTCTGAAAGCAAGGTTCCCTTCAGCTGGTTACAGAAGTGGAAATAAAACCTTCCAAGTCTGGGAAGGATTCCACACGTAGTCATGGGCCTTCACAATGGAGAGGGGTAGGTGACAAAAGATGCAGGCAGTCTCTAGGAGCTGAGAGTAGTCCCAGCTCCTCAAAGCAAGGAAGCAGTGTCCAACAAGCAGAAAGACAATCTAGATGACCTTGGAGGCCAACTCTTTCTGGAACCACCAGATAAAAGCCTGTTCCTTGATTTTGGCTATATGAAATTCTAAGCAAAGAATTAAGTGAATTGCACCTGAAGTGAATTAATAAATGGATATTGTTTTGAGTCTTGAAATGTGTAAATTTGTGTTCATTGCTATGTAACAATAAAACCTGCACACATTTGCTAAAACCACACACACACACACACACACACACACACACACACACACACACAGGATAAATACCAGACATTGTAATTTCTTTTAGGGTTTAGTAGGAAGAGCAGGTGAGGAGAACAAGATAAGCAGGATTAAATTATATACAAAATATTTTGTTATTTAAACTAACTGCTAGAGATATTGTTTTAATTGTCTTTTTGTGTCTTACATACTGCATAACCACTTTAAAGATTCTTGGTCCTTAATCAGAGTCTAGAAACACCTGAGAGCCTGAACTTCATGGGATTCTGTGGGCCTGGGCCATGGGTTCCTTCAAAGACGGAGCTATAGACTTCATTTTCTGAAAACATTATGTAATCTTTGGGAAGTTATGGGTGTTTCACAAATACTGAGACAACTGGTCTTCCTCTCCAGTATGATCAACCTAGAAGTCAGACTTAACAAAATGAGCACTTAACTTGTATTGACCAAATGAATGAGTAGAAGAATGAAAATATGTATTCTATTTCATATTAGTCACCTAATGTTAGAAGACTAATAAGAAAGTTTGTTTTGGCTCATCATAATAAAGATTTTGGTCTGATCAGTTGGTCTCATTTCTTTGGGGCTCTGGTGGCATGGCATGGCAGGTGCTCATGGAAGAACAAAATCACTCAGATCAGGACAAGGGAGCAAGAGAAGAGACTGAGGTCTCACTGTTTAATCCCCTTAAGGGTACAAGCCCAGTGATCTAAGACCTCTGACTAGGTCCCACTCCAAAGGTTTTACCATTTCCCAATAGTTCTGGGGATCAAATCTTGAGCAGTGGGCCTTTGGGAGATACTTAAGAGCCAGCTAAACTATAGCAATGTCCAAACACTCAGAATCCAATGTTGGGATAGGAAAATATTGTTCTGGTGAAGAATAATCCACAAACTCCTGAAAGTAAACAGCCTTGGAATAAAAAAAAGACAATATGCAATGTGTTAGTTATTGTAACTGTCATGTTTTAAAACTGTTTTATTGCTATTTTATCTTTTTTCTTGTTAAAACGAATAAAAAGACAGCTGCCCGGGAGAAGATGGCTGCCCCAGGAGCGTCCGGGTTGTACCGGCAGGTGCAGTGCTTCAGTACATCTGTGGTCAGGCCATTTGCCAAGCTTGTGAGGCCACCTGTTCAGGTAGATGGCATTGAAGGTCGCTGTGCCACAGCTCTCTATTCTGCTGCATCTAAACAGAATAAACTGGATCAAGTGGAAAAGGAGTTGCTGAGAGTAGTACAACTCCTGAAGGATCCCAAGGTGGCCCTGTCTGTTCTGAATCCCTATGTTAAGCGTTCCATTAAAGTGAAAAGCCTGAATGACATCACCACAAAAGAGATTCTCTCCCCTCATGTCCAACTTGATGAATGTGCTTGCTGAAAATGGCTGCCTGGAAAATACCCAGGGCATGATTTCTGCCTTTTCTACCATCATGAGTGTCCACTGTGGAGAAGTTCCTTGCACAGTGACCACTGCATCTACATTAGACCAAACTACTCTCTCTGAATTAACAGTAGTACTGAAGAGCTTCCTAGGTCAGGGCCAAGTACTGAAGCTGAAAGTGAAGACCGATCCTTCAATCGTGGGTGGAATGATTGTCCAAACTGGGGAGAAATATGTGGATATGTCTGCAAAACAAGATTCAGAAGCTGAGCAAGGCAATGACACTTTTCTGTCAGTGGCAAAGATTCTTAAACTTGGAGCTACAGTAAAGCTTCCTCAACAGAAATTAAATAAATGAATAAAAAACTAAAAAAAGTCTAAAAAAAAAAGACAGATGCAAATCACTTGTAAGGGGTAATTGTGGTTTGATCAAAGCTCCAGCCACTTTGCTGAGAAAGCTGCCCCAAAGCAGGCCAGACAAGGAGTCCTGAATAAGAACTCTAGGGCAGCTACAAGCTGCAGCCCATCCCTATCCCTGCACCCAAAGACTCTGTGCTAATGGCCTTATGCCTCCCTGCTCTGTGTGGCCACAGCTGCCTTATGCATTGCTGAAGGCAAATTAATTCAGAAGCAAAATGGAAGGTGAGCAATCACAACTTTTTTTTTTTTTTTTTTTTTTTTTTTTTTTTTTTTTTTTGGTGGAACCAGGGACTGAACTCAGGCCCTTGTGCTTGCCAGGAAAGTGCTTTTCCTCTGAGCCATCTCCCTGGCCCCTAGCAATCACAGTTTTGACTTGAGCAGGAAGTGGATACTAATGGAATGAGGTACAGAATATTTTTCTGAGGATCTTAGGAGACAAGATCTTAGGATCAGAATCTAAGTCAAGGTCAACAGTGTCTTACCCAGATTCAGTCATTCACTGACAATCAGATCCAAGGGACCACACACTTCAGGCTTTAAAGCCAGTACTTCTCTGAAGTTACAGAGGAGACTTTCTGGACTCCACTCCTTAAACTTTTCTGAGGAAAGTTTCCAGACAGAAATCTGTAACAGAATATTTTCCTTTGCATGTATTAGGTTTGCAACTTTTTTCCCCCTTTTTTTTGCGGAACCAGGGATTGAACTCAGGCCCTTGCACTTGCCAGGGAAGCACTTATTCCACTGAACCATCTCCCTGGCGCCATGCAACTTTTATTATTTTATGATTAGAAAAGATCTGTTTGGGGTTTTGCATTGCCTCATGCAACTATGTCAGGTCAAGCTATATCAGGATCAAGTCGTGCTGCCCCTCCATCTGTTTTTTTGGTGGACCTGGGGATTGAACTCAGGCTCTTGTGCTTGCTAGGGAAGTGCTTATTCCACTGAACCATCTCCCCAACCCCATCCCCTCCATCTGTTGACTCTACTTTTCCTGTATGTTTTTCATGTGGGGGCAAGAGAGTCACCAGAAGCCCAAGTCTTACATTCCATCAGTGCAGCAAACCCAGAGGAAGGAACGCTTCTCTTTTTCAAATGTCCTAGCAAAACCTCAAGAATTCAGTCCCACTGAACTGGTTTGGGTACCAGCCTGTCCCTGAACCACTGAGACCAGGATGGAAGTTTGTCAGTTCCATATCTTGCATCTACCTTTGGGGTTCAGAAAAGGGTTAGTACCATGAAAACCACACAGACTGAAATTGTAGAATTGATTTCCTAAAGGCAAATTAGGTATTCTTTCTAGAAAGTGGGAGGCTGGCTAATCAGCAAATACAGTGATGCTCTAGGGATAGACAGGTGGGATCCAGCCATTTCCTTCTTAAATTTTTTCTTACATAGATTCCTTGTTGAGCTTACTGATGATGATATTATGGTTCCATGGATATGAGATGCGGCCCCCAAAATTATAAGTTTACAAAATCTCCATAGGCCAAATATTGGTAGCACAAGCTTGTAATCTGAGCACTTGGGGAAACTGAGGCAAGAGGACTTCAAGCAGAACTTGTCTCAAAATCTTATATATATGGGATGTATCATTGTGAAGGCCCTGGATTCAGTCTCCAGTACCACCACTGCCACACCACACACACACACACACACACACACACACACACACACACACACACACATACATGCGCATGCACTTGGAGGAGAGCAACACAAAGAATTACTTATATATTTTGGAACCAGGAAGAGCCAAAGTGTAAATGAATGGATATATTTCAAAGCCCCTCTCCCACATGACCCTATTCCAGGACAACTAAGAGGTAAACCAAAGTCACTCCTATATGACAAAGACGTGTGGCACAACAAACAGTCCCACTAGGGCCCTTCACAAATTACTCATTAACTCTTTCATGTTTGGGGTAGAATTTTTGGCACTGCACAGGCAGTTGCTGGGGGTTGGACAGGAAGGCTATGGACTGGAGTGGACCTGGTACCAGGTGAATCTGTTAAAAGTTGATTTTAACTCCCTGCTCATGAGTATTTAGGACAAGCTGGAGATGGATTAGCTGCACTGATGGAAGTTGGAGGGGGCTGGGTAGGATTAGCGGAGCTAGCAAATCCCATCCTCTGTAACTGATCCTAAGGCGCTGATCATTTTGCTACTATTTATTATCATTGTTTCATCTCTGTTGCCTATGCTGTACATTCTTTGGGAGTTGGAGCCCTATCTCATACTTTTTTATGTTCGCACCACCTAGCCCAGGCCTTATAAGCTACAGTTTCTCAAAAGTTATTTGTTCCCTGGTGATCTAGTGGTTAGGATTCAGCATTCTCAAAGTTATTCGTTCACATGGATTTTATAATTTTTGCACAACACTTTCCTTCAAACCCTAGAGAAGCAGAATTGACTATGCATGGAATCCCTGGGGCTTCAAGGGTACATGTTGTGTGGAATGAACAAGCAGAACAGTTCCTGAATAGAACAGAACGAGGGGCCTGGCACATGATACATTCACAGGATTAGTGAGTCCTGAAGTTGGACCAGAGAAGGCCATAAGAGCTGATGCACTGTGAGGGCTTGCTTCATGACCTGAGGAATGAAATAAAACAACCCTCCAGGGGCCCTCAGACTTCTCAGTGACTGCCACACAGGGGCTGAGAAGAGATAACAGCTATACATTTGAGTCTCAGAAACCAAACAAAAAGAAATGACAGTCTCACCCAGGCTCTATAGTGAAGAATGTTCTAATGAGAAGAAAAAAGAAAAACCAATTTTAAAAACTACTGCTTGTATAGCTCAAGTAAACTTTTCCTGCTGTGTAAAAATAATGCTATGTTTATAACAACTAACATTTTATTATTTATTTATTTTGCATTTTAGGGCAGATTTTACAGAGTGTTCAGGATCTCACTACAAGATCGGACTCATAGTGATCTGCCAAGAGCTGGGATTACAGGCATGCGCCACCACACCCAATCTCATAATTAACATCAATCAATCATTATGTGGGTATGATCTATAAGCTTTGTTGAGCATTCTACGATTCAATAAAATCTTACAATAACCATATGAGTGAGGATGGGCCATCCCTATAGACCTCAGAGGAAATGAGAAGTCTGAGCAGGGGGCCCAGCTCCTAAGTGAAGGAACTGGATTGAAACTTAGGCCTGAGCAGCTCCAGAACCCTCACACTGTAGGTCTCTGTATAGGTAGGCAGTAATCATTTTCTGTGCTACATGTCAGATGTTTTCCTGGCTCCTTCCTCTATTCATAAAGGAATCTGGGCCAGTGACCCCCTTGTTCAGTTCCAAAGGAGGACTGTCTTACAGGGGTCAACCCCTCTCAGAAGTGATTCCTAGAAATCAAGGTAAGAAAGGCTCTCCTGGTTCCTGGGTAGAGACCAAATACCCAGCAGATGCTGTTGAGGGCTGGTGAAAGTGGGTCTTGGAACAGAGAGGAACAGGCAGTGTGCAGCTCTGGTCCACGTCTAGGTGGAATCCTCAGAGGCCCTTTTTCCCCACAAGCCTCCTGGAGCTGAGTTGCTTTCTTTGAACCAGGGATTGAACTCAGGCCCTTGCATTTGCCAGGCAAGTGCTTATCTCCTGAGCTATTTCCTGGCCCCTGGGGAGTTGAGTTTCTGACCTGGCTGTGCTAGGCCAGGTACAGAGGGAACCTCCTGGCCTAGGACACAGGGGTGACAATGCAGGCTTCTCAGAGTCTGTACCATCCTGAAATCAGGACAGGGTAAGGGATGTCACAGTAGAGGAAGACCCAGCTGCAGCAGCAGCTTCCAGCAGCCACCTGCCTGGTTGAGATGGAAACGCTGATTCCAGCTCCAGCCCCCAGACAGGCTAAGAATATCTCAGCCAAGCAACAGCCACCACCCCCGCCCTTCTAGATCTGCTCCTACATCTGTAGTGCTATCCTGGGCACCAATGAGGAGACCAGTGGGGGTGATGCCTGGGGTGGAGGGTGGAGGGGAGGAGGCTAGAAAGGGGCCTGCCACGTGGATGCAGGAGAAGGTAAACTGAGAAGCAGCGCTGGGCAGGCTGGGAGGCTAGCCAGGGAGGGTTGTTTTCAGGAGGAAGTAAATGAAAGCAGGATCCTGACAGAGGAAGCTCAGAGATGAGGGTGGGAGAGGCCTACATCAAGGAAAGAAGCAGCGCTCAAATCAGGCAAAGGGAGCCCCAGCTCACCTCTATCCTTCCTTTCTCTTCATCTTAGACCCTTCCCAACTCTCAGAGCCAGTCCTTTCTCTCCACCTCAGGTCATTACATTCCTTATCTGTGCCCCCAATCCTATTCTCTACCCTAAAAACCTTGTATTGGGGCTCTTTAATTAAATCCTTCTAGCAAGGAACCTTTGGTCAGTCAGCAACGGTGAGAATGGAGGTGTCTCCTTTCTGCAGCTTGTGCCACATCCTTTGTTGGTTTCATCTCTGTTCTTTGTTCATCTTCTCTCTCCCTACTCTCCTCTGTTATCTGGAGAGAGGTTCTGCTTCCCCCCACTGCTTCCCTACCCCAGCTTCCCCAAGGAGAGAGCTAGGGCTGGGCTGGTGCATACCCTCCCCCTCTGCACACCTCAGGAGCTGAGAGCCTAGGGTGGGAGTGTGAGATCCGTGAAGGATCTCTGAGGGTGGGTAGGATCCAGACATCCAGATGTGCAAGCTGGGTCTCCCTTCTGGCTGCTTTAAGAACCTGTGTTGCTGTTAACCTCTTCAAAAGACCCCCTTGTAGACATGGGGTAGCAGTGACCTTATGGTCTGGGAACTCATTCCTTTGTACTTAACTAGGAAGAACCCTGCACCTTGGTCTTCTTGGCCTCTTCTCTACTGTTCCACCTTTCAGGGTGGCCTCTGAAACTTAGCGAGACTCGCATTCTGAGAGCCCAAGCTCTGCTCTCTCCCAGGCTGAACTGCAGAATTGCAGGCTTCACTCAGATGCTGTGCACACAAAGACCGAGCCCGTCAGACAGAACCAGATTAAGGAGACCCAAACGGCGAGAGCTAGAGGGTGAGACAGATCTTAGGCCAGACTTGATTTAAAATCAAAACAATAGAATTGAAGGAGATTTTAGAAATACTCTTTCAATACAGTTTCTAAAACATTATTTTATTCTTTTGATACCCACTTTTATCTGATCATAAAAGTAAACTACTCACAATCTCTGCACTTCCATATATGGAGAAACAGACTTAGAAAGCTGAAATGACTTTCCCAAGGTCATACAACTACCTGGCTGTAGACTAGAACTTCCAGTTTCTGTCTCCCAGACCACTGCCCCTCTCTCAGGAAGTAGGAAGCAACAAAGGGAGGAAAAGTCTGGGCTGCAATGCTGAGAGAAATCACTTCAAGATGGGACTCACCCTTATGCTGAGGAGAATGGCTCAGTGGAATAAGGGCTTCCATGGCAAGCTCAACAGCCTGAGTTCAATACCCAGTTCAAAAAAAAAAAAAAAAAAAGATGGGACTCACCTATCCAGGTAGGTGGGTTAGGGCTCTTCTCAGGTGAGATTGGTGTGTGGTTTTTTTTTTTTTGGAGGGTAAAATTTATTGGAAAGGAAAGCTTCCATCCAAGGGGGACAGAAGCGCCCCCCCCAAGCGGTTTGCCCCATGAAATTGGTGTTGATCTTCATCCCTAAGACTGCAGTCCTGCACAGGCTAACACCATCGGGCCTCGCAGCTCTTGGTCTGGGCCTGCAGTTTTGCCTTGAAAAGCCTTTGGGAATGGCATACTACTTTTTCTTTTTTTTTTTTTTTTTTCTGTCTTTTTTTTTTTTTTTTTTTTTTTTTTTTTTTTTTTTTTTTTTTTTTTTTTTTTT